>PVJX010003508.1:26068-107843 GCA_004027295.1 Dolichotis patagonum | reverse complement strand
GGTCCTCCGGCCTCAGCCTCGTGAGTGCTGGGGTTTAAAGACGTGTGCCATCATGCTTGGCTGTATTTTTTTTTTTTTTTAATTTTGGGTCAAGGTCTCACTAAATTGCCCAAGCTAGTCTTGAATTTGAGATCCTCCTGCCTTAGCTTGCTGCATAGGATTCTCTGGTTATTCTTTGGAAGGTCTCCTCTCAGCCTGTGACCCCAAGGCTCTGGTTCCCAGATGCTCTGTTCTCAGAGTGCCCGTAGGGGACCCCAAGTACCAACCTGAACACCTCCCTGTGCTGTTTCCCAGCAGCCCTGGGAGGGAACTTGGCAAAGAGCCATCTTGCAGCCCTTCCTGTCACTGCCTCTACTCAGAGGCTGGGAGAGCTTGGCAGCTTGACAGCGGGGGACACTCTTGGCATTGGGACGGGACACTTCTTCATGCAAGACAGGTCCCTAGACGACCTGTCACTGTTTGACAGATGAAGACAATGAAAAGTCATGACTGGGTGTAGCTCAGTGCTACAGCCCTTGGCCAGCACACGTGGGGCCCTGGGTTCCGTCCCCAGGACCAGAAGAGCAAAACAAAACAAAACAAAACAAAACAAAAAACAAAAGATGGAGGGAGACCTTTTTCAAAATTATTCAGAAAACTCCACATAAACCTCCTCCTCTGACAGGGTAAGAAATATAACTATATTTGCATAAAGTGTAAACACCAGAAACAGTTAAAATACTGTGCACAAAATATATAGGAACATGAGACAGATATGAAACAAAAATGTAATATGTAGCATTTAATAAAAAGTAACTCTAGGGGTCAAGATATAGCTCAGTGGTGAAGCGCCTGCCTGACAAGGCTGAGGCCCTGAGTTTGATTCCCAGTACCAAAAAACAAAATAGAAAAGAAAAAAAAGACCAAAAACAAAACAAAAAAACACTTGAATTCCTGAGCTCAAGTGATTCTCGTGCCTCAGCTCCTGAGTTGCTGGGATTAGTGTGCTTCCTTTAAAAATAACACATTTTTCAACATCAAAAGCTTTTTTCTTTTCTTTTTTTTTTGAGACAGGGTCTCACCCTGCAGTTGAAGCTGGCCTTGAGTTCACTATATAGCCCAGGCTAGCTTCAAACTTGAAATGATCTTTCTGCCTCAGCTTCCAAAGTGCTGGGATTACAGGTGTGCACCGCCGCACCCAGTAAAAGAAACGCTTAGGTAGGTATATACTTGAACATGTGTATTCATCGCTCTGTTCACATTTCTGCTCCTCACACATTCATGTGTCACTGGTGTGTAAAACATGAAGGCCCATCTTGATTGATGAAGGCAGACTGTTTGGTGCACTGGGCTGGCCCTCATGAAATGTGACTGTTGCTGAAACCCAAAGGCCCCCAGCGGCCTGTGTCTGGGCACCACTACCAAAACCACAGTGGCTTTGCCCTGGGCAGTGAGGATGAGGGGAGTCAGAAAACAGATTTTCTAAGACAAGGAACAGAGATGACAGCTCCCAAACCAACACAAGCCACCACACACACTGGACTTTTCAGAGAGGTTGAAGAGCTGCCCCTCTCAGACAGCCACTCCCTGTTGCTGTGGAGAGAAGGCCTGAGAGGCTGGAGTGCCCAGGAGGGAGGGAGCAGAGTCCACACCCAGATGGCTCTGGTTCTCCCCCAACCCACTCCCGCTGAGAGTACTGTGAATCCTGTGTCTACCGGCTAAAAAAGGCCACAGAAACATTACTGGCTCAGGTGTTCTTCCAGAATCTTCTAGAACCTTGTGCTCCCTGAGTCCATTTCCCCTCCATTTTCAACTGGGTAGGGCTTTGTGCTTTGTAGCTACCTTGTTGAATAAAATAAGGCAAAAGTGATGCCATTTGGCCAGGAGGCTGTGTCCTAAACCATGACCTGCCCCTTACTCAGTACCTGACCTCTGAATTCACCACGTTGTGAGGAAGCCCAGGTCACACACAAAGGGGCCATGTGTACAAGAGCTAGCGAGGCCTAGCTAAGATCTGCTGTTCAGTCACCAAGATTCCAGCCTCCCTGTCCTCAGTTCCTCTACCCTCACCCCAGAGAGCTTATCTCTAGATTATTGATTCAGAGAATCTGTGAGCTGAGCACGCTTGATCTCTCTTAATAGGAAGCCACTGAGTTTTGATTTCCAGGAAGAGTTTTGACTTTAAGTCAGAAGCTGTGGGGAACTGTGTGATGTGGCTTCAGCAGTGGCCTCTCAAAGCAGAGACACTAGAGGCAGGGAGGACAGTAAGGAGACTGCTGCACCGGTCTGGAGCCCTGTTAGGAGGTGATGTGGGCAGGAGATGGGGACAAGGATGGAGACGAGACCATAGAAAGGGTACAAATGGTCCAGGTATCATCACTCACCTCACTTTGGTCAGTAGTGTGGCAAGTTATTTTCCTCTTTGGAGGTTTTCTCTCTCTCTTTCTATTTTTTTTAAATTTTTTTATCGGTACCGGCAATCAAACTCAGGACTGCGCGCTTGCAAGGCAGGAGCTTATGCTGCTGAGCTAAAGCCCCAGCCCTTTTCTCTCTCTTTTAAAACTTCCTTATTTATTTACTTTTTCTTTACCCAGTACTGGGGATTAAACTTGGAGCCACATCTTTAGCCCTTTTTTTCCGCTTTCTGTTTTGAGACAGGGTCTCATTAAATTACTAAATTGCCCAGGCTGGGCTTGAACTTGTGATCCTCCTGCCTCAGCCTCCCATAGTGTTGGGATAACAGGTTTGCATCATCAGCCAGCCCTGTCTCTCTTCTTGATTTGCAAACGTATTCTGAGTTCTAATCTCCTGGTTATAAGTATTATAAATATTTCCTCCATCTCGTGACACATTTTACAAGGCGTTTTTGTTGGATGCAAGATTTCAGTGTTAGTGCCATCAGGCAGATCAATCTTCTTTTTATAGCCAATGCTTTTTTTTGCTTAAATTTTTGTTTTATTTTTTATTCATTATTTTTGGTGCTGAGGTTGAACCCAAGGCCTCGCACATGCTAGTCAAGCGCTCTGCTGCTGAGCTACACCCCCAGGCCTGCTGCCTCTGACGTCATTCCCAGGGCTGTGGGAGGAACCTGCTGGTATGGATGCTGAGAGCCCAGCTGGGGTCACCTGGGGAATTTTAACTTGTACACTTTTCCCAATGCAAATTATAATTTCAACATTTCCTTAAAAAAGAAATTATTCCAGAGAGCCAGGGGTGGTGAGGCATACTTGTAATCCCGGCACTCAGGAGACTGAGGCAGGAGGATTACTACAAATTTGAGGCCAGGCTGGGGTACATAGCAAGCCTCTGTCTCAAACGAACAAACGAACAAAAAACAATTATTCCCTATCCTAAGGTCATAAAAATATCCTGCTACACTTTTCTGTCAGTGTGTTAGAATTTTGTTATTATAGCACGTGATCCCTGAATCCACCTGGAGTTGTGCGTGGTAGTGGCGGGAGCTAATTTTACTTTTCCATATGGATTCCCACTTGCCCTGACAGGTTTACAGCAGAGCCTGTCACTCCCCTACACTTGGCACTGTGTCCCTGTCATAGGGCAAATTCTCCTGTGGGCACAGTTTCACCTCTGGACCCCTCTTTGGGCCATTTCTTCTCTCTCCTGATGCCAAGTTGATATGCCTGGAGGACCCATTAGAGGACTGAAAGAGCAGAAATGGTGCAGACGCAGTGTGGCCAGGTCACTCCAAGTCAGGAGCCCAAGGTCGCAGCATCCACAGCTGCCATGTCCCAGCAACAGGGTGGCCCATCTTTGGGCGGTGATGCCATACGCAGGGCTGGCAAAGCCCGGGCTGGCCCGACAGGTGGGGGTGCTGGCTCCCCGGGGAACTGAGTACAGCCGTTTGCTTCACAGGGTGCTTTTCAGATCCGAGTTGTGTCCCCCAGCAGAGCTATCTTTCCTGGTTACTGGGAAGGTTTCTCTGCCCTCGTGGCAGTGACTTCCCAGCCACCAGCCTGGCACAGCACTGCACGGGCCTCCCAAGGTTATTTATTTTGCCCACGCTGGGCAAGTGCTCACCACTGAGCTGCCTGCCAACATACCTTTCCTTTTCCTCTGAGATGTTGCCCAGGCTGGCCCCTGACTCTTGGGCTAGAGCAGTCCTCCTGACTCAGCCTGCTGAAAAGCTGGGGCTATAGGTGAGCACTAGCACACCCTGCCTCCCAGAGTCTAGGTCCCAGACCCCCAGAGCAGAGAGGGCAGAGCAGGCCCCTGAGGTGAGGCACCGCTCTGCTGCTGCCTCCCTTGGCGAGCCCCCACGCCACCTGGGGATCGTGCCATCTGCCGCATGAAGCAAGGCGCCCCAGCTTACCTGGACACAGGGGAGGTCAGCGTGGAGCCACTTGGAGACCTGAGGCCCGATGGCAGGGGATGCTGGTGAGCTCTCTGACCAGCTGCTGTTTGCAGGCTGCTTCCAGACTTTGGGCGAGCTGTTTTTAAACACCTTTAGTCCATAAACTGAGGAGGCTAATTGCCACTGAACCTCCAGCTGAGTCATTCTCCCTCTGACCTAGGCGGGGCTCTGCGGCTTGTGGGTCAGTTGACTTTGTGGACAGCCCCAGGGCATGGCCTTCATTCAGTCACTCACTGAGTCCAGTCCCTCTTTAGAGGGAAGAGGTACTAGAGCTTGAACCCAGCACCTTCACACTGTGCCACATCTCCAGCCTTTTAAAATTATTTTTTATTTTGAGATGCTCTTGCTAAGTTGCCCAGGTTGGACCCAAGTGATCCTCCTGCTTCAGCCCCGAGTGCTGGGACTATAGATCTGTTCACCACTTAGCTCCAAGAACCACCTGTAAATCCCGTGGGTTGGGTTGAGAGCCTCCTCTGATCACCAGGATGGCTGAGATAGAAAGGGGGTGTGGGGTTCTCACAGCCCCAGGAGAGCAGTGGGCAGTGTTTGGGCTGGAGCCTTTTCCACCCTGCAATTCCCGTGGCCAGAGGTGACCTTTAGGGCCCAGCAAAACTCCTGGCTGGACAGGAAGGAGGGTGGAGGGAGGGACAGAAGAAACTGACCTTTTTTAAATACTTACTTCATGCCAAGCCCTCATCTGGCTTTGTCTTGTGGCTGGCTTTGTCTTGTGGGGCTTGTGCAAGGCCTAGGGAACGGTGGCCCCAGCTGGCAGCAAGGCCTCGGGTCAGTGACTTCGTCTCCTGACACTGTCTCCTCCTGGGTCCATCTTCCTCATCTGGCCTTTTGGTTGTGAGTCCCAAGGATGATGCAAACCCAGGCACAGCTTGTTTCCTAAGTCCCAAGGACCTAGGACCGATGGGAGTGTCTTCTTCCTCATAACTCATTTAACCCTCTGGGCAACTTTGTTTTGAGCTTTTTTTAGCCCCAACTTACAGACCAAGAAACTGAGGTATGCAGACTTGAAGTAACAAGCCCACAGGCCTGTCGTGGTAGAAGCAGAACCCTGATCCACGCGATAACCACTTACGTGTTATGAAATAAACTGTGGGGCAGGTTGGATTCCATTGGTATGTCTCAGTGTGAAATTCCTAAAACCTCCTCTTCTGTCCTTTGAGACAGAAGCTTGCTAAATTGTCAGGGCTGGCCTTGAACTTGTAATCCATGTGATCCACTGGCCTCAGCCTCCCCAGCTGGAGAGACTAAGGACATGGGCCACCATGAGTGGCTTTGGTTTGTTTATAAGAGCTTGTTTCTGAGTCATGTAAGTATGCAAAGCATGGGGATATTGCTTTCTCCTTCCGGGAGACTCACAGGGCAGAGGCTCTGGGGAGCCCTGGGGTTCACAGGAGAAAGGCAAGAAGCCCCTGTCTGCATTGCCCCTGCAGCCCCTCCCCCCAGCTCTGAGCCTCACTTCTCAGGAGACACCGCCTCAGCTGCCACCCTGCCGCCATTGTGGGCTAGGGTGTCCCATATCTTGTGGGGGTGTCCCATGCCCAGCCCGGCTTTAGGACCCTGGGTTTTTTCTTGGTTCATTCATTCAAACATCTGCCCCAGAGCTATTTTAAGGGGAGCCCAGGACCTGGGGTCAAAGGGAAAGGAAGGGGAGCCCTGAATGGCCTGGGGGCAGGGGAGGTTGGAGGGCCCTCAGTCAGTCCAGTAAGGGGCTGCAGGGCTCCAAGCTGGAGGAAAACCTGTGCACCTGTGCGGGTACAAGGAGCCCACCCAGGCCTGCCCTGACCGCATGCTGGGGGGCGAGGAGGGAAGGGCAGTGTGGAGTCAGGGTCTATAGACCCGAGGTTCCACGCCGTCCGTTCACCTGCTGCCCTCCCTCCCCTCTCAGCTTTGCCTGCTTGCTGATCAATAAAAGGTGTCCGTCAGATTCTGTCCAAACCAGTTATAACGTCTGTCTGGCTTCCTTACTTTAAATTCATCTAGGAGTAGAATAAAATCTTTATGCTCTTTTTTCTGTGGGTGATGATCATGCTTTTGCCTTTTTTTCAAAAGTGGCTTTTAAAAGAATGACAAAGAGGCTGGGTGTGGTGGACCACACCTATCATCTCAACTACTTGGGAGGCTGAGGCAGGAGGATGGAAAGGGCAGCCTGGGCTGCTTAGTGAGATGTCTCAAGGTGGGGTGTGGACATGCACCTCAGTGCTACCTGGGTTCAGCCCTCCCCACCTCCAAATAAACAAATGGGTAACAAAGAGCTGCTCAGCCCAGGGGCCTGTGTGAGAGGCCCGGTCCAGTGTTCCTCTGTGCTGCAGCCAGTGCACAACACGTAGCCCAGCCCACCCCTGCAGGGGAGGAGCTGGAGCCTGATTTTTAGCCCCACTCTTGGCAGCTGGAGGGAAATGGGAAGCTAATGACTGGCTGCCAAGCCTCCAGGTGCCCCTGCCCCACAGGCTTTGGCCAAGTGGCATCACCTTTGCCCCGGGGGTTTCTTGGGTGTTGGAATCCGTCTTGTCCTTGGGTCCCAGTTGGGAACCCAGGTGGGAACACTTTAGCCCTATGTCTGAGGCCAGTGTCAAGCACACAGTGACAACAAATCAAGTGTAGACTACATCCCGACAGCCTCTATACTAAGCAAGAGAAATGAGGATTGCTGGCCAATAACAGAGTGCTGGCTTTTGTGAGGTGAGGACAAGGAAACAGTGCTAGAAAAGTAACTGGTTCCCATCAGGTTACTTTCTGGAAGGGGAAAGCACAGGGGCTGGCTCAGGCAGACTAGAAGCTGCTTTCAGGAATAACTGCTGAGTGGGCATGGTGGCACATGTCTGTAATCCTACTACTCAGGAGGCTGAGGCAGGAGGATCAATGCAAGTTTGAAGCCAGCCTGAGCTACATAGTGAGTTCAAGGATTGCATAGTGAGACCCTGTTTAAAAAAAAAAAAAGAATAACTGCTTTGGTTTGGGATCTACCTGATTCCTCAAAGCTTCAGTTTGATGAGGATGTGGCATTTGGCATGAGTGACACCATACTGGTTTGCTCTGGTCTACTGGGGCCTTGAGTAGGAGCTCAGTTCAAAACAGTGGCCTCGTTTCCCCGTGCTTCACACTAAGAAGTACCCACACATGCCTATTAGAATTGCCAAGGCCCAGGAGCAAGAGCCCTTAAATCAAAGAAAAGCAAAACCAAAACAAAACAAAAGCAAAACACACAAAAAGCAAAAGGAACCGCCATTCCACCTAAGAGTGCTGTAGAATACAGTGTTTGAAGGTGGCCTGCACCCCACACAGCACAGGCCGAGCTCAGGAGACCTTGTGCTGTTCTTCTTTCTCCTGCTTGTGCCCGTGTGCTGGCTGCTGGGTGACAAGAGTGACTCAGGTGCTTGGCTCCTGGTCACAGTGGGAGGAGGTGCCATGGCTGTGGCCACAGAGGAGGCTCAAAGGACACCCCAGCCTCGAGGGCAGGAGTACGAAGAGGGACTTGGCCACCTCCCCAGTGTGGAGGACCCAGAAGGTACTCCCGTGGACGGGCAGGGAAAGAGGCAGAGGCCAGAGCAGGAAGTGTCCCCAGGACTGGACCGGCAGCAGCCCCCCTGCACTCTAAACCTCCTGCAGGCCTGGGCAGGGCCTTCTCTCCTGCAGGAATCCCTCTGCTCTCCAGATCTGCTTACCTGTTTGATTTGCACGATAATCTGTCCAGATCAGCTCTGCACCTCCTGTACCCAGACTGGAGCCTGGCATTGCCCTCTGCCAGAGATCTTCAGAAGCCCACCGGTGCTTCCTGCACTGTCTCCCCTGGGAGCCCCAGGGTCAGCTGTTAGGGATGAGCATGGCTCAGTCAGAGGGCCCTTATGGGTAAGAGCCCTCCTTAAAGGTGCTCTCTCCTGGTGTGAGACCCAGAGTCCTGCTGGGGGCTTGCTAGGGCCTGGCTCCAAAGAATTTACCTGTCCACACCCAAATGCCAAATGGGGCGTGGACAGAGGAGTCACTGGAGCACTGCCTCAAAAGACGGAAATAGAGCCAGGCAATGGTGGTGCATGCCTGCGATTCCAGCACTCAGGAGGCTAAGGCAGCAGGAATGTTTATGCCAGCCTGGGCTACATAGAAAGACCCTGTCTTAAAAAAAAAGAAGAAGAAGATGAAATAGACAAAATCTGTGTGTCCACCAGCAAGGGACGACACTGTTGGGCAGTTAGACCTAGTGGGCCTGAGGGACAGATTGGAGGGAGATGTCCAAAATAGCATTGGTTGTCAGATGAGTGATGAACAAAGACGTCAATGTATACTGTGTTTATAACCGCTTCTTAGGTCTCAGCCTCAAAGCCACCCTCAGAGCACAGTGACATCTAAGGTGACAGACACTCTGTGTTCTCCTGACACCCGGATGTCTGCAAGTCGAACTCCAGAATGGGGCACACAGCCTGCCCAGCTGCCACAGCCCAGAGCCCAGTGACAGCAGGGAAGGAAATGTCATTTAGGACCCTCCGGGCTGGGGCTGGAGCTAAGTTTAAATTAAGAATTTATCTGTTGTCCATTTCTTACATGATTAAATTCCCTGAGGAAATACTTCCGGAAAAAAGACAGGAAGGCATTTTGCAATCCCAAAGTAATTCCATAAAATGGTGACAAGCATCATAATTACGCCAGCACCCCAGATCCCAAAAGTAACTCCTGGCCTATGAAAACAGGTACCAATTTGCAGCTGGTGCAGGTGCCTTTTCCCTGGACCTGCGTTCCCACATGTTCCCCACACACCCTACCCGGCCGTCTGCGTGGCTTGTGTGACTTGACAGAATTCTTCCATCCAGGGCACGAAGGACCGAGGACCAAGGAAGCAAGGCTCTGGCTCCTCGCCACGGCAGGGTCCAGCTTCCTGGAAACCTGCGCTGAGTAGGAGATGCTAGGCGACGGGGTGCAGATGGAGGGAGGCTCCAGTCAGACGCCCCAAAAGGTCTGTGAGAGGAGCCGTACTCCTATCCTCTGGGTTCTGCCTGTCACCTCTTGTCACCTTTGAGGGCACCCAGCACTCAGGAAAAGTTCATGCCACTGCTGTTTCTGCAGCAGCGTGAAAGGTGCATTGGGGACATGGAAGGTGACAGGCCCTGACTCCCCCACCTACCTTGAGGTTCCCTGGGGCTGCTGAGGGTGGGTGTGACCTCAGTTCACCCAGCCCAACAGGGCCCTGAGTGGGGCTCACCCTGGGAGGTTCAGGAGGTGCTTAGAGGGTGTGATTTGGAGGGTCCCTGGGGGAGCCGGCAGAGATGACTGAATGATGTTTCCCAGCGGGGGCACAGGGACTGAGCTGGAAGGGGTGGGGACAGGCATGGCCTCAAGTGTCCAGAATGTTCCATTCGAAGGCCCTGCTGTCCTCTGGTGTCCCTGGGTCCTCAGCTTCTCACGGGGCTCCCCTGGAAGTGGAGGCTTTCATCTCCGTGTGGACAGGCGTGGCGACTCCCTCCCCAACCGGCACCTCATTGTCAGTCTTCCAACAAATCTAAAGCTAAAAATAGCCAGCACTCTGCGCACTCTTTTCTTTATTCCCATCAAGGCACTTATCATGTCCCCGCTTCTCAGATAAGGAAACAAAGTCCAGAGGGGAAGGAACTTGGCAGAGGGCACCCAGCTGGCAGGAGGCCCTGGGCTGCCAGCCCCAGGAGGAAGGGTGGGCAGCCCGGGGACTCAATCACTGGAGGCCTAGCCTGAAGTGGGGGCTCCTGGAAGGGGACCCCAGAACCTGGGAGAAAGATGGAGAAAAGGCAGGTGCTGAGGTCTGGCAGCAGAGTGTCCCCCAGAGGGCTCGAGGGAGGGCACAGACGATGGATGGGGCAGGAGTCAGGCTCTGCTCAAGAGGTGGAGGATTGATAGCTCCAGGCCAGCCTGAGAAATTTAGTGAGACCCCGTCTCAAACCAAGAATAAATAAAAAGGGTGGAATGTAGATCAGGGCAGAGGTCATGAGTTCCAGCCTCAGCAATTCCCTCGTCCCAACAAAATGCCAGGGGGTTAGGGCTGGTGCTGGAGGCTGGTGGGGTGCAGCCAGAGCTGCCTGCCATGACACCTGCTGCGTGGGCGGGGTCCTGGAGTCCTGCACTGGGACTGGCGCTTCCTTCCTGTAAGAGGGGCTCAAGGAGTGTCCTTCCAGGAGGGACCGGGCACCTGGGAACCAGGACTCAGCCACCCAGGCGGGGAATCTCTTTCTCTCCTTTTTGTGAAATTTTATCTTTAGCTGGGACCTAAGACTCTGGGTCTTCACACTGTCTTCTTGAAAACCTTATTTATACTAAAGTGCCAGTGACTCACACAGATTAAAATGTAGTGGTTCTCAACTCCAGATGTTCAGAAGTGACGATTATTTTTATAAAAAGAGATATATGCTCATTGTCAAAACAAATAACACTGAGTTCAAAAAGAAAAAAAGGAAAACAAACAAAAAAGTACAAAGAAGGAAGTAACAGATTTTCCAGTAGGAACAGCAGCTTTAAGAGGGCCAGTCTATTTTTTTTTTACTTGAATTTTTACTTACTTATTTAGATTTTGTTTTTTTTGAGACAGGGTCTCACTGTATGGGCCAGGCTGACCCTGAACTCTTGGCAATTCTCTTGCTTCAGCATCCCGAGTGCTGGCATCACGGGTGTGTGCCACCATACCCAGCAAGGACAGGTTTTTTTTGTGCTCTCTTCCCTGCTCTATTCCTGGCACCTAGGACTTCGGGAACACAGAAGATGTTTACTGTAAGCCACTGTCCTGTGTAAGTACTTGGCAATGCCATATATATACAGAGATGTTTGGAGAGAGGCAGATACGGAGAGAGAAAATATATAGGTCCAGGTCTGGGGATTTAGCTCAGTGGCATAAGTGCCTGCCTGGCAGCACAAGCTCCTGAGTTCGATTCCCAGTTAACCTCCCCACCGTAGGTCTAAATAATTTTTTTTTTTTATCGGTACCAGGGATCGAACTCACGACTGCCTGCTTGCAAGGCAGGCGCTTATGCCGCTGAGCTAAATCCCCAGCCCCAGGTCTAAATAATTTTAAAAGATGGAATTGAGGCTGAGTAGCTTGGTGGTAGAGTGCTTGTCTAGCAGGTGTGAGGCCCTGGGTTCCATTTCCAGCAGTTCCCCAACACAAGATTGGTACCATACATGTCTATTGTGGGGTTTGGTTGTTGTTGTTTAAGGTTTGTCTCTCTCTCTCTCTCTCTCTCTCTCGCTCTCGCTCTCTCTCGCTCTCGCTCTCTCTCACTCTGTTGTTTATTTTTTGTGGTTCTGGGGCTTGAGGCAAGTGCACTACTACTGGGTTACTCCCCCACCCCCACCTGTTCTAAGTAAATGGATGTAATCTTACTTGAGTTTAGCAGAAACAAACACAGAAGACTCAGGAGGCTGAGGTGTGATGATTCTGAGTCCAGGAGTTCAAGGCCAGCCTCACAAAAAACAAAGCACAGAAAAGCCATAGTAGGGGTCAGAGATTTAGCTCAGTGGCATAAGCACCTGCCTGGCAAGTGCAAGGTCATAAATTCAATCCCTGGTAACCAAAAACGAAAACAAAAACAAAAATCTGAGTCTTATATAAATTCTTTACTTTTCACAAGAGGTACTAGTTCATAATGGATTTCTCTAAGGTTAAAAAAAGAAAAAGATTATGAAATTCATGGGGAGAATGATGCCTTGGTGAAAAAGAACAAGTGTTTCCCTGGGAGCAGAAGGGATCATCTCTTGGTAGGAAAGAGGAGGCTGGTCCCCTTCATACCTTCTTCTTCCCATCTTCTACCTTAGCTCCTGATATTGATGCTAATATTTTAACTTTGTCATAGCTTGTAACACACTCTTTCATCACTATACTTCTCCCAGCATTGAGCTGTTTGGCTTGTGTTTAAATCTTTTTTTTTTTTGGTTGGTGCTGGGCGTTGAACCTAGGGCCTTGTACAAGCTAGGCGAGGGCTGCACCACTGAACTACAGCTCCAGGATTCCTGCTCCACTCCATCCTGCTTTGTGGTACAAGGGACTGGGTTTTAAATCTTTGCATCCCTGGTACCCTGGTCAGCACCCTTTTAGAGAGCAGGGCTTGCTAAATTGTCCAGGCTAACCTCAAAATTGCCATTTTACTGCCTCAGCCTCCCAGAGTGCTGGAATTATAGGCATGCATCACCACGACCAAATAAGAGTCATGTTTTGCTTTGTTTTATTTTGAGACTGGGTCTCGGTATATAGTCTAGGCTGCCCTTGAACTCACTATGTAGCCCAGGCTGGTCTCAAATTCATGGCAGTCCTCCTGTTTCAGCCTCCTGAGTGTTGGGATCGTGGATGTGCACCACCATGCCTGACTCCTTACATTAATTTTTAAATATGATGTTGTCTCAGAGTTTAGCATTTGAGTCATTTTTTGGTCGCATAAGAAAACATTGTAAAATAGTTGGAAAATGGATCCCTTTTCCTTTCTGAGTTACCTTTTATTTTTTGGTAGTCCTGGGGGTTGAATCTAGGGCCCCATGCAAGCTAAATGCACTCTGACCACTCACTGCTTTCACTGAGTCCCTGGGTCACTTTCCTTGGGGGAGGGCGTATTGAGAATCAAACTCAAGACCTCACACTTGCCAGACAGGTACTGTACCAGTGAGCTAAACCCCAGGCTCCCTGGATCACCTTTACCCATCTTCCTTTTTGTGGTGCTGGGGATAGAACCAGGGCCTCTCTCATGCTAGGCAGCTGCTCTGTCTGAGCTACATCCCCAGACCTTGTTACCTAACTCTTTAGGGTACTTGTGTCCTTCAGCAAACCTAAATTGTAGAGACTACAGCAGTCCAGATGATTCTAGTCTTAGAAATGCAAATGACTGTGTACCATGTCACAACTGCGGGCTGCCTGTGGGTCCTGGTCATTGTGCAAAGCCAGTCAACATGCCTCATCTGCCCATGGATGTGCATGTACGCAAATTTCCTTTTGAATCAGTAATTACTTACTAATTACTTAATGAGTTAAATAAAAATTTTAACATATGCTCATTTATATTTGTATGAGTCGTGATTTTATCTCTTAAAAAATGTACCCTTTAAATGGTTAGCTAGATCTTATTGCTGAGCAGTTTGCTCTGATTTCCAAAAAGGGCTCTGGGGTGCTATTTTCTCTGACCTTTTCCATGTTCTCTATAAATCTGAACAACTTCACTCGGTGTAGTATTCTTGGCTTCCTCTTCTCCACACAACTTTGAAGACTCTGTGCCCTTGTCTTCTGGCACTAAATGTTGCTGTGGAAAAATTTGAGGCCACACTGACATTTTTTTCCCCTTCCTGGGGACACAAATTTTTTTCTCCCGGGTGTCTGAAGAGTTTTCTTCTTTATCCTTTGTGTGTGTGTGTTAGCAGGGATCAAACTCAGGACCTCTCACTTGCCAGGCAGGAGCTTATGCCGCTGAGCTAAATCCCTAGCCTCTTCTTTATCCTTTAAAGGTCCAGTCACTCAGCCAGGACGGTCAGACATGGATCATTTTTTTGTTTGTTTTTTTTGTGTTTAGTTTTTTGAGACAGAGTTTCACTGTGTAGTCCAGGCTGGTTCTGAACTCACTACGTGGCTCAAGCTGGCCTCAAACTCATAGCGATCCTCCTGCCTCAGCCTCCCAAGGGCTGGGATTATAGGAGTGCACCACAATGCCTGACACTTTTTGTCTTTTTGAAACAGGGCCTGGCTATGTAGTTCTGGCTGGCCTTGAACTCACCAGGCTGGCCTCAAACTTGAATTTGTGGTGATCCTCCTGCATCAGCCTGCTGAGTGGTGGGATTATAGATATGCGCCACCGTGCGTGGTTTCATCTTCTGTTTTATCCATCCTTTTCTCAGGACACTTTGCTGTCTTCTTGTATCTCCCCCACACCATGCACCTACTTTGCAGGGCGTGCACTGTGCCCTATGGGGTTTTAGCTGTGGTCTTTGGCAGCTTCCCCTCCATGAGATCTGCCCGCTTCTCCTGTTGCACCTTGGGTCAGCTCTACTCTGTGCTCTTTCCTGATCCGGTCCATGATCTCACTAACCTTTCTCTAGTACAAAGCTGCTGGCATCTCAGCGATGTTCCCAGTCAGCTGGGGCCGTGTAATTCCTTTCTTTTCCAGGCTCCAATCAGTTCCTGTCACTGCAGTCCCTGTTAGACGATGCTCCAGACACAGAACCCAGCAGCCACCAGGGTAGGGTGTGTGCGTGTGTGTGTCTGTGTCTCGGGACTGAACCCAGGGCCTTTACACTGAGCCCATCCCCAGTACTGTTTGAGAGAGCGGCCTGTTAACTCAGCCAGGCTGGCATCAAATTTAGGACCACGCTGCTCACACTGCTAGGATTGGAGTGTGGTCACACCTGGCTAAGGGCTGTTTAGAGGGCCACGTGTTTCAGTAATTTGAGGGGAAGAGATGGGCCTTGAAGATGCACCCTTGTGGGGAGTGGGCCTTCTGCCTGTGACCCCCTAAACATCCTGCACCACACCCCCTTCTTTCCAACCAGGAACAGGTCCTACGCCCAGAGGCTGAAAAAATGGGAGGCCAGGGAGGCTGTCTTCTTGGTGTGTAAGTCCTCTTAGACGGATTGTCACCCCTTTCAGGGATGAGCCAGGCTTCTTTCTGTAGTCTCATCCACCCTCCAGGGACGTCCCCAAAGGCCCTCTGCTGTCCAGGTGACACTGGTGCACAGGTCAGGGCTGAGAACTGCTGATGACTGCCAGGCTAACTAAAGGAATGCAGCTCTCGCTGTGTGATTCCCATGGTGCCTGGCCACAAGCGAGCGGTGTTGGTACATTTGATCATAAATCTCCATCTAATAGTGAGGCCTTTGCAGCCTAGAGACATGGTTTTGAACAATAAGATGCGCTGATTTCACATCTGAGCCAGCTCGGGGCCGGGACTACCTCTTAGGCAGGAAAGTCTTGTCCTAGCACTGGAGCCCCATTCCCATTGCTGAGCCTCACACAGGAAATGGTCAAGGCCTTGGGGCAGGTGGGTCATGAGCACCACTGGAGGAAAGTTCCCGAATCAAGAGCCCTCCTGGGGGACTGGGCTTTCCTCCCAACCACTGCCCACTGCTACACAGCAGTGCTCCGGGCCAGGCTGTCATCTTCAATTGAGGGTTTGCTTTGCTCACTTTGGATAGAAATCGGGTCAGCAAGGGAAAGCTCCGCTAGCATCCCTCAGCCCTTGTGGTCCAGCTTGTACCCTGGCGTGCTGACCACAGCCCAACAATGCCATCCACCAGTTAATGCTGGTCAGGACACCAGCGTTGCCCCACCAGTGACTGTCACTGCTATGGGGATGCTGCTGGTTTCTGCTACCAATGTCCACTCATTTCTGTTACTTACCTCTGGGATTCTTCAGGGCTAGCAGCCCCTAGAGATTGTAGCTCTTTTTCATTTTTTATTTTTGTAGTCCATCATATGATCCAGGAATCTTAAGATCCTTCTTTTTTGATGACTTTGCTTTTATTTGCATAACTTTTACATGCAGTCTTATAAGGTAAAACAACAAAACTATAGGACTGTAATGTACAGTACAATCAGCAAGAATTACAGCACCCTACTGTAGAAGCCACCACAAGACCACACTGCTGCTCACATTGCTGCATCCTAAGTGGGGGCAGCTGGTCCCAAGTCTGAACAGAGCACTTTGGTCCTGAGGTATGAACAGTCATTCAACAAGTAGGTTGTTAAACGAAGAATATCTGCAACTGCGTGAAAATGTTTTTCTTTTTTCTTTCAGTGCTGGAAATTGAGGCCAGGGCCCCATGGATGCTAGGCAAGTGTTCTGAGCTACATCCTTAAAATTCTGCAAGCTTTTGTTTTGCTTTTTGAGACAGGGTGTCACTCTGTAGTTCAGGCTGGCCTCAAATGCTTGCCAGTCCTCTTGTCAGCCTCCTGAGTGCTGGGATGACAGGCATGTGCTACTGCAAGTGGCTCTATATATTTTTTTTAATTTAAAAATGCTTTAACTCTTAAACTTTTTGTTAGAAAAACTGACACAACAGGCCAGGTCTACACAGGGTCAGGGTCACTGAGCGCAGAGAACCTTCTGAGTTTACAACTATCAGAAAAATAAACCACAGGTAGATTTGCAGATTATCAGACTGGGAACTTATTTAAAGACAGACAGAAAATCACTACATAAAAAGAAGTCCTCCTAAACCAATCTGAGATGCTTGATGGGACTGCTGCTTATATAACAGTAGTGAGCTTTTGATTGGTCCAAATTCGAGCCTTCTGACTGGTCCAAATTCAAGGTTACTGATTGGCCTGCATGGGTTTAAATTCAACCTGCTGAGGTCAGGGAAGGCATCGCCTTGATGGTGGTGTTGTCCATGACAAGCAATGTATGCATGCCCCCATCTGGCTGTTAGAGGGGAGAGTTGGGTCATTTCTGATCTGTCTCAGGACCTGCAGGTGAGCAAGCAGTATCAGCAAAGGAAGGAGCCTGCAGGGGTGGTGGCACATACTAATTATCCCAGCACTTGGGAGGCTGAAGCAGGAGGATCATTATGAGTTTGAGGCCACTGTGAAGTGCATAGTGAGACCGTCTCAACACACACACACACACACACACACACACACCAAAAAAAAAAAAAGGAAAAAGAAAAAAAAAGGGACCCTGGGTCTGGAGCCAAGGAGGGCTGGAGTCAGGTCCAGAGCAGTTTGGGTCATAAGCAGGTGGCAAAGCCAGTCAGGGCAGTTGGGCCCAGGTGTCCTGCCCAGGCATTGTCAGTCCCCAGCTCCATTTTTCTTGTGCTGCACCTTAAGGTGACCTGGCAGCGCCATCCTGGTGACATGGGGCAGCTCTGCATGTGCATGGATCGGGTCCTGTGCACACCATTGTCTTGTGGATTCACACTTGTGAGGGGCTGAGGGCAGTTGGGCCACAGTGGGTGCAGGAAGGACTGTTTGCCACACAGCCGCAGTTTCATTCGTCCTGGGGCCACTTCTGATCTTTGCCTCACTTCCTCTCTTTCCCCACCCACACTGAGGCCAGCGTCCCTCTGCTGCTCATCCCAGTCTTCTGCACAGCACTTGCCACTGGCTGTGCCCCAGGAGGTCATCCCTGGGGGATCCTCAGGCCTCAGAGGCTCCCAGCTACCTTGGCAGTAAGTGATGACCCCTTACATCCAGGAAGGTGAAAACGGTTGGGCTTGCGGTGGCAGCCTGGCCCCAGCTGCCTCGAAAATGACCCTGAAGTTCTGGCCTACCTGCACAGCCTTCTCATCAAAGCAGGGAGACGGCCAAGGAGCCACTGAGGCTGGCAGGGTCCTGCTGTGTAGATGAGGACAAGGTGGGACAACCAGAGCCTGAGTTGGCTCCATTCTGCCACCGCCTCCCTTGGCTACACTGGGTGTGACACAGGCCATGCCTGTTGTCCCAGCCCCTGTGAGGCACCTGCTGTGCTTGACCTGTGGTGACGCTGCTCCCACGGTGTCTCCTGGGCTCACAGACCAAGCCAGCGCCTGGTGATCTGCAGTTCCGCTAACTGGAGTGACACTTTCTTGCCTTGGGTTTCACATGCCCAAATTTGCTCTGTTGCTTTGCAGTGCTGTCACCTGGCTTTGCCAGGGTCCTGGTGTTGGGGTGCCTGGTATTCCTGCGAGTGGCTGTGCCAGCAGGGGACCTGTCACAGCCTTCTTCAGCTGCCCTGAGGCAGGTCTCTTGACTTGTGGGGGTGCTGGCCCCTTTGAGTCATGGTCCCTCACAGAGAAACTGCAGCCACACAAAAATGGTGCCCACAGCTGAGGAGTCTGTGTGACCCCCATTGCCTGTCTGGGCACCTTTTGGGGGCTCCTAGAGTCTGGACTGAGACCCGTTACAGTGCTGCCTACCTGTTCTGCCAATCACCAGAACTCCAGAATCTACGTGCTTATTGTGGGTGCACAGCTGGTGTGGACGCACCTTAAGGATTGACTGATTAATCTTTTGGTGCTGGACACCGAATCTAGGGCCTTGGGCCTGCTATACTGCTAAGCACAATCTCTGAACTGAACTTCCTCCTACTTCAAGGTTTCTTTTTTGAGGGGCAGAGTACTCTGCGGAATAAACCCAAGACCTCCTCACTGAGCTACATCCCCCAGGTTCTAAGTTACCCAGGCTGTGCTCTAACTTGCAGTCCTCTTGCCTCAGCCTCCCTAAGTGCTGGGATTTGGGATTGCAGGCATGTATCCCATGCCTGGCCCAAGGTTTATTTTTTTGACGGCAATTTTATAAGAGGATCAGGCTAAGAATGGCTGGGGAGAGCTGTGGCTGGTTTATTTGCCTGTCAACTTCTGTACAACAACTACATATAGTACCAGTCACTCCGCCAGGCCGTAGTGACAACAGCTCTGGTCCAGTGAGTGCAGGGTCCTGCTCCAAGCACCGTGTTCTCGGTCTCGTCCTTGTAACAGTCTGGACCACAGGATGCCATTATGCTCTGTCAAAGGCTCAGCTAGCTTGTTACTTAAGACCCACAGCAAGTGATAAAATCGGTCTCTGACCCCAAGCACTGTGACCGCAGAGCCACTTCACAGCCTTCCTTCCTGCCTGTAGAGACTGGAGTCCAGTCCTCACTCAGCTGGGTGCACCTGGGGCCTGGGCCAGGAGAGTGGCTCTAAGAAAGGCCTACCACACTCACCCAGGCCTACGACCACACCCACAATCCCTCCACAGCCGCAGCAGGAGAGCAGCCGTCTGGCCCAGTGGGGAAGATGCTGAGGGGTGGGGCGTGGAACCCACCTGCAGGTAAACTCCAGGTGCTCAGGGTATCAAGGGAGCCCCAGGGAACCCTGGGGATTGCACACCTCCTCACACGTGGTAACCTGCACAGCTCTCAGCCACTGCATGGGGGACATCGGCCGGAGAACAGATGGTGACTGACCAAAACATCAGCACTCACCGAGGGGACTGTCTGAACACTGAGGCCAACAGCAAGCTGGGAGTGACAGGGAGGTGGCCTTGGATGCCAGGTCCTCCTGGCCTGCAGCCCCGTCCTATCTTACTCTCCTGGGGAGGGTGTCCAGATGTCTTTGCCACTGACCCTGTCATCTACTTGTCACTAGGTCCTGGGGGAGAACCTGAGTTTGGTGCAGCCTGAGCAGACAGGAGGAAGGTGTGGCAGGACCCTGTGTGGCTCCCACTTCAGTGACTTGCCCTGTCACTGTGACAGGATATCCAAACTGTTGTCATTCATAAAGGAAAGTTTTTGCTTATTGGCAGTGCTGGAGGTGGAAGCCTGGGCCTCGTGCAGACCAGGCACACTATACCCTGGCCCTACACAGGAAAGAGGTTTTTATCCCACTATCTGGGCCTGCGACCATGGCACTGTTACTTCTCATCTGGTGACAGTCTCCAGTGAAAGAGGTAGAACCTGAGGGACAGATTTGCTTTTTATACTTTTTTGTTTGTGCTTTTGGAAACAGGGTCTCACTGAGTTGCTCAGGTTGGTCTCAAACTTTTGTGATCCTGCTGCCTCAGCTTCCCGGCTGGGATCATGGGCTTAAAACACCACCATGCTCCGGTTCTAACGCACTACTGCGTAACTAACACAGTCCTGTGAGTAAACCCAGGCCCGTGAGGAAGGTGCTCACCCCTTAGGCTCTGGCTTCCAGCACTACCACAATGGAATCAAACATCCACATGAGTTTGAGGGAACAAATGCTACCCAAACCATAGCAAGGTCCTTGCAGATGGGCTGGGGTCCCCCAAGCCTCCTTGAGGAGCTTCTGCTATGGCACATGGTTACCCAGGCAGGTGAGCTGGCCCAGGGTACTTGGGTCTGAAGTGGAGAGGGGAGCCACGTATGGTGGTACACCCCTGTAATCCCAGCAAGATGATCACAAGTTCAAGCTTTCTATGGCCAACTCAATGACTTAGCAAGACAGTCTCAAAAAGTGAAAAAGGGCTGGGACTGTAGCCTAGTGGTAGAGGGTCGTTGGGTTTCCCTACAGGGAAGGGGTCGGATTAAAAAGGGGGCTTTCTGCTCAGGAAGGGGGTTCCTGGAGGATAGACTGTGTCCTTTCTGCTCTTCTTAGAAGGTAAAGAGAGGACCTGGGTACACCAATGAGGGCGGCCAGATAGAAAGCCCTGGCTCAGAAGCCCCTGGGCCCCCGCCTTCTGTGCACCCTCCTCAGCACTGCTGGGCCCAGTGGCTCTCACTCAGACCTGTTCTACCTTCCCTCTCTCTGGTGCCCACTGCCTGTGCACTGGCTGGCAGATGCCTATGACTCTGGCTAGCAGCACATGCAGAGTTCTATGGAGGGATGGTCAGGTGCAATGCTGGGGGTAGAGAGGAAATGGAGGCTTGGAGGCTGCAGGGCTGCTGTGGGTGAACAGGGGCCTGCACACTCTGGACTGGGCACTAGGGACCTGGTGGGGACACTAGATATGCAAGTGCCCATCCTCACGTGCAATGGCATGGGGTGGCTGTGATGGGCCTGCATCTTGGGCGCTGTCATCTACCAGCTGCTCAGCACAGCCACGGCAGACCCTGGGGCCCCACTGTGACATCAGCGCGGCACCACCTCTCCCCTCTTCTTCTGCTGCAGAGAAGCTGTTGCATGTGCAGCCTGTCCCTGGAGCCTGTGGTTTCAAGCAGAGCAGGTCAGAACAGGTGGCCCCCAAGTGTGGAAAACAGGGTTGGGAGGGAGCCTGGGTCGTCTTGGGAGACAGCACAGGCCTGGATTCCACCTTATTTACCAGAACCTTTTGAGGATGAAAGGCACTGTGTTAATTACAACACCGGACAACGATGTAGACTGGGACCCGTCAGGGTGAAGCGAGTGGCAGGTTACCCTAATTACCATTTCCTCGCTGTGTAGGTTGGATGAGTTACGTAGCTTCTCAGAACTCTGCTTTTGGCATAAAGATTACTATGGCGTGCGCTTGCCTCCTTGGTGGGTGCAGGGAGCTGAGTGGGGCCAGAGGAGTGAAGCAGTGCTGGACTACCCTTGGCACAGCTGAGATACTTGTTCTCACCCCAAGTCCCTGAGCCATCCAGCTCTGGAAGTGGCCAAGGACCCAGCTCTGAAGCATAGCTGCAGAGAAGGGGCGGGGAAAGCAGAACTGGGCCTCCTTGTGCCCAGGACATGGTGACCTGTGTCCAGAGGGTTCCTGTTGGGGTAGCTCTGCTGTCACCACCCTTGCCCGCTTGCCTGCTCCTGCCCCTGGGGCTGCCCTGCCTTTGCCCCAAGTGTCTCAGAAGCTGGAAGCCAGGCAGGAGCAGGAAGGGTGCTTGTGCTTTCCATGCCTGCTTGGGGCTGGAGCAACCAGGGATCAGAGCCTGGTCTGGCTGGGCTTCTCCCCGGAGCAGGGTGTGAGGCTGGCGAGCCACCCTGACCTGGAGACTGTGGCTGTCTATGGGCAGCACTAGCCTTGCACTCCATCCCCAATGCCCTCATGGCCTGGGAGCCACAGCAGAGTACGTGCTCCTGAGAGGCCGAGTTGCGTGTCCAGCACCATGCAGAGGAAGAGGGCACAAAAGGGCCTTACCTGAGCCCCACACCATGGGTGCAGGGGGACACAGACAACCCCTGCCATGCCCCCTTGGACAGGTGACACTCCACAGTGACCTGTGCTGATATTATTCTGGGCTTCAACTGCCCGTCCTCTTGGTTCTCCATCCCTTCTCCCCCAGGGTCCTCCAGCCACAGGGTGCCAGGACTGGCCCATTTCAGGAGGCACTATAAAGGTGTGCGGGCTTCAGCAGACTCACCTGTCCAGGCCCCTCACTGACAGCTGAGGAGATGGGAAGCAGGTGACTCAGTGTGCATGCAGGCTTCACCTCAGTCCAGAGGCCTCAGGGCCGGCTCAGGCTCTGACCAACCACCCTGACAACTGCAGCCCGCATAGGGCTGCTGGGCCTCCCCCGAGATCAGTATGAGACACCTAACAGGGCAAACCAAGAGAAATGTGATCAGTTCTTGCTAAAAGAATCTGACTACGCTAATGGGAGTTTTTGTGGGGTTTTTTGGTACCAGCGATCAAACTCACAACTTTGTGCTTGCCAGCTAGGCACTCGTGCCACTGACCTAAATCCTCGGCCCTTTAACGTGTTTTTGAGACATGGTCTTGCTGTGTAGTTTGGAGTGGCCTTGAACTCACTTTGTAGTCCAGGCTAGCCATCCTCCTGCCTTAGGCTGAGTGCTGGGATTATAGCCACGCTTCACCATGCCTGCAGTGCTAAGTTTTGTTTTTTTTTTTTTTTTTTTTTTACCGAGGGTGCCTGTGTTACTCAGCCTGATCTTGAACTCCTGGGCTCAAGTGAATCTCCTACCTCGGCCTCCTGAGCACCTGGGACTCGTGGCACTCACCACTACACCAGGCTGGTGTTGACAATTCGATAGGCAAAATAATGCATCTCAATGGTTTTTTTTTTTTTTTATTGGTACTAGCGATTGAACTCATGACTGCCTGCTTGCAAGGCAGGTGCTTATGCTGCTGAGCTAAATCCCCAGCCCCATCTCAATGGTTTTAATTTATATTTTTAATTAAAAGTATTTCTCATCGATTTGTGGGTTATTTATATTTCTTCTATTCACAGCCTTTGTTTAGTTATCTTCTGTGTTGGCTTTTCCTTAATGATTTATAGATACTGTCTGTATGCTGTACACATTAATTCTTTGTGGTACATTTTCTTCTTTTTTTTTTGAGGCAAGGTCTTGTTATGCAGTCTAGGCTGGGCTTCAACTGACAGTGCCTCAGTCTTCAGAATGCTGGGATTATAGGGGTGTGCCACCGTGGCTGGCCAGTATATCTTCTCTTTTCTGTGGCATTTGTCTTTTACTTCTTGGTGGTGTCTTATACAAGAAGCTCAGTTTCACAGCGTCCCATGCATGTCTGCCTTTGCCTTCATGTTATGCTTACAGCTTCTCTCTGAGAGATGATTCAGCTGCTGCTTCAGACTTTCCGAGAAATAGCCACAACGCTTGCAACAGCAGCAGCAAAACATGTTACTCAAAAGAAATTGTTTATTTTAAAAATAAAAACTAGCACCCAAGCATTTATTTAAATATTAATAGATATGAGTAAGATTTCAAACAGTGTAATGAGACTAACAGCCCTGGAGTCACAGATGGTCAGATGCTGACAGAAAACAAAGCTCTACGTACACTGCGCCTGGGTTGTTAGGAAAATGCATATGAAGGCCTGAGAAACGGTCTATTTATAGGCTTTGGTGGCGCCATAATTCCCAATTTTCTACTGGTTCCTGATGCTGCTTGAGAGCTATGCAAGGCTGAGCTGGATCCAATGGTGTTGGAGGATTTACTTTTAGAAGACATCCTTCTGCATGTGGTAGACCCCCTAAACGTGACAGAGAAAATTAAAATGGTAAATAAAAATAAAAGCGAAGGGGCCTTTTTTCTCTCAGCCCTCTGGAGCTACCATCCAGAATTTCCTTAGTCTCATATATTTGCATTTTCTGCCTGTCTCCCTGCACCCCATCCCGTAGGGTAAATGTCCTGTTCCCCAGGAATAAAGGACCACTGTCTATCATACAAATTTGTCCTGAACTTGTCTTTCTCAAATGTCAAGGACTGTTTCTTAATTCTGTAACTTGTGACCAGTCTACACTGTTCCCCCACCCACACATCCCACATCCTGCAGTCAGCTGAGACCCACATACCCTCATCTATTCCAACCATGTGCAGGAAGAGGAAACACCCAAATCCCTGGACGAGAGACACTCCAGAGGTGCTGCACTTGCAGTGTCCAGCAAGGCAACTCTGGGAGAGGAGCGATGGGTAGAGAGAGCTGGGCTCTGAGCTTGGCTCGGTGACCACAAAGAGCACAGCCTCTTCCCATCCAGGCTTGGCCCGGAGGTGGCTGCCAACGCAGCTCCCTGGGGAGGGCCAGGCGCTGCCTCATGCTGTGGCCTGGCACAACTGTCAGGGCCAGGCAGCGGGCAGCACCTTTGCCTACATCCAGAGATCTTCCAGCTCTGCCCTCCCACCCACTGCCTTCACGTGCCTGTGCCTGTGTTATGTGTGTGTGGTGTACTGCAGGTGAACCCAGGAATGCTCTACCACTGAGCTACACCCCTAGACCTTTTTATTTATTTATTTTTTGTTGGTACCAGAGATTGAACTCACAATCTCTTGCTTGCCAGGCAGGCGCTTATGCTGCTGAGCTAAATCCCCAGCCCCAGACTTTTTTTTATTTTGGGACAGGTTCTTGGTTAAGTTGACCAGGCTGGCCTTAAACTCATGACCCTCTTGCTCAGTCTCCTGAAGTAGGTGGGATTTCAGGTGTGTGCCACTATTCTGGATCCCTTACTGCCTTTTGAAACCAGGGGAAAAGCCCCTTCACAGTCCGGGACAAAGTCCTTCCTCTACATCACTTGCCTTGCTGACCTGAGGAAAACAGCTTTTGCCACCACAAATAAAACAACACACACATCCCTGGGCCAGCGTCAACCCCAGAGGCCCTTTCTGCTGGCTGGACCCCAGTGACCTCATAGCACCAGGGCTGGTGAATGCCCCCCTAGCTCTCTTTTGGGGTCTAGAGAAACAGTGCCATAGTCCCTGGATAACAGCATTCTAGGGGTGCTGGGTGAAGAATGGTTTTCAATATTCTAAAACTCTTGCTGGAGGGCAATTTTATTGCAGATCTGCCCAAGTGGCAGAGGAGCAGCTGAAGTTTCCTTATGCTGCTTTCCTGCTGAGAAATGAAGCCCCTGCTGTTTATGCGGATTTCCAGAACGAATCTGCCAACAGCAGCCTCCATGTCGCCACTGGGCCCCATCTCACTCCAACCGCAGCTCAGCACAAGTGGCTCATTGTGCGCTGCCGACTCGGGGCAGGGTGGAGTGAGGGTCTCTGGCCGAGGGCCACACTCACTGCATCCTTGTGCTTGTGTGGGGACGAGCTGGTGAGTGGGCTAGGGACTGGGCAGCCATCTGTCGGGGCCGGTGGAAAGAGGCAGAACGAAGTACAGATACATGGAAGTTGCTGATGATAAAAACTTGACAAGAGGAGTGGAGAGGTGTGAGCCAGTGGGAAGCAGAGGAGAATCCCATCTCAAAGCACAGGCAACTGAAAGGACACAGGCATGGGGCCTGGCTGTGGGTAAGGCTGGGCTTCACTATTTCTTAGGAAACCAGGCTCCAGGGGACTCAGCAAGTGTTTCACTCCCACAAACACATACTATGAAAATCAGGCAAGGGAGCCAAGGGCGGTGAGCACTGTCACATAGTTTGCTTTGTTCTGAGTAAAACTGAGTTGAGAGACCACACACATTCTGAAGGTGATGGGCAGCAATGAAAGCTTCAGAGGGCAGGCGGGCAGCCCGCAGCCCAACTCTGAAATGAGACCAGGTCGCAGGCATGAGCACTCCCACGCCAGGCCCAGGGGAGTGGGAGCAGATGCCTTGCAAGGTCTCCTGCTCCACAAGAGCCACTAAGGAAATAAGTATTTCCTAAGGCGGAGAAATAAACGAAGGAAATAAGAAAATGTCCTCAGTGAAGAGAATCTGGCGGTCACTTGCGCACTAAAAACCACAAATTAAGCTAACATTTAGAATGCCCTTAATTTTGGTACTCTGGCAGAAGGATTAGCACGTACAAGATGTTTGTTTATGGATTTAACAAGAAACGAAAATTCAGTAACATTTGTCTTCCTTTCTCTTCCCCCACTCAATTTTTGTTTTTTTATTACCCAGAAGGAAAAGAGGTAGAAAAACTGCGAAAGCAAACACAACAGCTTGCAAAAACTGACTGCAAACTTGTTTCCCTATTTCTGCAAGTAGTTCTGTTACAATCTGCAGTTATTCTGAGGTCACATTCTCCAGACCTTAGGGATGGTCTCCACCCTGCTAGGCGAAAGGGGTGTATAGGTGTATGTGCATGTGTGCCCTACGGGGAGTAGGTGAGAAGACTGTCATCAGCAATATAGTCACGAAGAACAAGCCTGCCCTCAGGATGTGAGCACGCCACCTCTGCTCTTGCCATGGTGTGTGGAAAGCACCCCTGAGCAGACATGGCCCAGAGGCCAAGCAAAGTGGGAAGGGGCAGAGGGAAACCATTTCTGCAGCCCCTAAGGAGACCAGGAGTGTCACGACACGTGTTCCTGCCACACCTGACCTACGCAGGTCTCACAGCCGGTGCATGTGCCCCACATGGCCGGTACATATCACACCACACACGCCTGACCTTATGTGATTTCAGAAGGAACAGGGCTCAGTTGGCCTTTAAGCTGTGCTTTTGTGGCCTTTTTTCTGCTACCCCTATAAAAGCTGGAAGTGAAGTCTCTTGGGTATCAATGAATGGCAGAGAGGGCAATGTGCCTCCATGAGGAGCATCACAGAATTCTGCAGCCATAAAAGTAGTATAGCAAGTACTGGCAGAATCACAAATGCCAAGCTGGGTGTGGTGGCGCACATCTGTAGTCCCAGCACTCAGGAGGCTGAGGCAGGAAGATTATCATGAGTTTGAGGCCAGCCTGGGCTACACAGAGTTCAGCCTGCACTATAGAGTGAGATCCTGTCTCAAAACACCCAAACCAAAAAAACCACAAAACAAAACAAACCACCAAAAAAATACTGAAGGAATGTTTGTGCTGTGGATCAGTCCTTGATTATCAGCCCATTAGTTGCACAGGCAAAATTGAATAATGGCTAATTTTAGTAAATGCTTCGAAGCAGACCAGAGCCATTCTGCATACTTTTGTCCTCTTTTCCCTGACACCCTAGGTTGCCAAAGACATCAAGGAATATACCCCTTTGCTTTGAAGCCACCAAAACTAGTTTTTCTCCTTTTAGGCCTCTGAGAAGCTGGCATCTTCTTCCTCTTTCTTTCATTTCTGGCTCTATTTGCAAAGTAGTGGGAAGACACAGGCATTTCCTCCTCCAGTTCCTCAGGGGCATTCCTCCCGCTGCCAATGTTGCTGGACAAACTGATCCCTGGGGAAGTGTCCTCAGCTGCAGAAAGAAGACACAGACATTTACCGGTGACACTGGGCTGTCCCATCTCTCTGAAGACACATGGCTCAGGAGCCCAGTTCGGCCAGTACCCAGCTGCTTGCCTGGTACTTTCCTGCTATTCAGCTTCAACAGTTCAGTAAGCAACAAACATTTCCTTATCATTTCACAAAGCTCCAATATGCTCAATGCCATTTTTTTTTTAAATAAAAAGGAATCAGAAGTTGTTATTTAGAGAATGTGTGATAGTCTTTAACTAGAGACCACAGAGATACTCAAACTGCTGAACTTGACTTGTGTTCTTGTCACTGACTGGGCAGTAAATCCTGGTGAGCAATTTGAAATACAGAGTGCTACACAAATGTTAGGCAATTATCTGTCACAGAAAACATGCTCAAAGAGTGTAATATAAGGGAAATAATAAACTATGTCCTGCCCATAAGAAACTAATGTTTCATAATTAACACAGGCATCACTAAGTTCCAAACCTCGCTTTAACTCTTCAAAGACAAAAGCGTATTCTGCAGGGAATGGGCCTGTGTGAAAGCACATATTTGCAAAGAAGATGCTAATTTCCATAGGGATTTGCATCCCAAGGCAATGCAAAAGCGAGACATTTCCTCCTAAGTCACTCAGTGACCCTGGCTCCACTTCCTGCTGGCCTGGTACACCCTTTGGGCTACCTACTTCTCGGCAGATGGTGTGAAGAGGTCAGGATCCCACCATGGCACCTTCTAACTCTGGTCACATGGGAAGGAACTGCAGCTCCAGGGCTCAGTGCCTTGGTCTCCTAGTTCTGTGACTCTGGGAAAACAGCAAGCTGCCTCCTCTTTACCTCCAACATGCACAAAGTGGGCGTTGTGAAGATGGAGTGGTACAGTCATGTCCCTGAGGGCAGTGACTGCCACCATGCTGCCCAATGTTTCTCCAGAGCTGCCCTGTTTTGTGTTGCAAAAGCCCCTTCCAGACCTGTTACCATATGGAACCATGTTATGTTCCTACCAAGAGAATCTCAAAGATATCCAGAGCATGGCTTTTAATGAAACAATTACCATGTAGAGGAATTTATGAAAATCCTACTTTTCAGTACTTTTCCAATGGATAAGAAACCTGTGGAAAGACAGTGTGAAAGATCTGCTTACTTGTTTCTTGTCCTGCGCACTGCCACTGCCCTTCCTCAGCCCACTACAGAACAGGAAAATGCTGGACCTGGCGGGGTCTTACAGCATGGCAATGTCAATGGTGGGCAGACCATGTCCCATGGCCAAATACCTCTTTCAGCCCAATGACAAGGCTCAGGTGAAGCTTTAGCACAGGCCTAGAGCAGCCTTTGGGGAGGTCTGCTAACAATGCATTCTTAAAACAACTAACCACAATGGCAGTCACTGATTCAATGTTCACTTTTCCACAATATGTAAGCTCTACTCTTTAGTTTTATCTTTAGATACGATGCTAGATAGCATGTTTTTTTCTCTGCTAAGAACACAGAAGCACAGAAATGTTGCATGTGCCCTGCCAAGGGTGCCAGTGCCAATGTGAGATGGTCCCCAAGGCTCCTGACTCCTTGGGCACAACCTCAGTGGAAGTGGCAGTGCCTGAACCCAGAGGCCCCCACGTGGGCCTTATCCGTGGGTTTAAAGAGTGTCTTCCATGGAAACCCACATGCCAGCGTCCTCTTAGCCGAGCCTACTCGCCAAGGGGGCTCCTCTGAGGACTTTGACTTCAGCATGCTAATCTGGTGAGATGCAGTGTTTAACATCCAGACAAGCTGAGTACTGAACCTGGCAGTGTCCACTCGGAGTATTTCTGTAGCACTGGAATCACTTCTGCACCATATTTTTCCAGCTTGTCTTCAGTAACACCATCAATTTGAAGCAAAACCTCAGGATCAGACGATAAAGATTCTGTGCATAGGAATAAAATTAGGAATTTAAATTACCACCCATAGAAAACCCACTGAACTCACGCTCACTCATTCAGTTCATGTGTGTTAAGTGCCAGCTAACTTGGACATTGAGTGCAGAGGCTGATGTTTTAAAAGGCAAAGTCAGTACTGCTAAGGCAGCAGACTGGCCCAGCAGGCAGGACCCACCATCCAGTTCCAACAGCAACAATGAGGAAGCCAGGTCAGGCAGCAGCAGTGTGTGTATGGGTGGGGGCAGAGGGTGGGACCTGTGTGGGCACTCAGATTCTCCCCTGCCCACTTTCCCAGTGCCAAGACTTGTCCAGCTGCAACACTAATGTCTCTGCTATTTGCTGAGAACACCTACATTTCTATTTCCAGCTTTGGCCTCTTCTGCACCCCAGACTTGTGCTTCCCACCCGAGGAGGCACAAGCACATGGCCACTGCCCCCAGCCCAACTGTCCTGCCTCCAGTCTTTCCATAGGGTGTGGAGCAAAGAGCAGGCAGCTTTGAGTCCTCTGTAGAGGCAGGAGGCACATCCGTCTTGCAGTCAGACAAGCCTGTCATTTAAAAGGTCCCTCAGGCTGCAGTACAGAAAAATGGACTACGAGAGGAACAGTGGACACTGGAAACTCCGGGCAAGGATTTAGTGAAACACTGGCAATGGGGAATAAGGGAGCAGTAACTCCTAGAATCTGATTTGAGCAAAGGGTAGATCGGATTTCAGATCCTTCCAATCTGTGATTTTCACATTGCTCCTATGTTTAGACAAAAGCAACAGACTGTGGGGACAGAACAGAAGGGCTAACGGAGGGGCCAGTGGAAGATGAAATGGGAGAGGTGAGCAGAGATGCAGACCCTAGTGAGAATTTGTATGTTATCTAGAAAGCTGTTGTAGTTTTAATGATTTTGGAAAGATTAAAATATACATCATACCCACACTGAATGTAAGGAGATCAGTTAGGAAACTGCACTACTAGCCTAGGGGAAAATATGCTGTTCTTCATTGATCTGGAGTCTCAGACTTTTTCCCATATTAGCACCCTTGAATTTAAAATGCAACTTACAACTGCTGAAGACCAGTAGCAGCAGCACTGTGCTGCTACTGCCCAGGGGTGCATGGCTAGTCAAGGCTAGTAATGCTGTCACAGGTCACCAGTTCCTGTATTGCTGGCACCTTGCACGCTGAGTACGACTGCCACATGAAATGTCTTCAAGGCTGTACTGTGATTAGTGTTATGCAGAAAAGCCAAGGCACAGCAACGGGCAATAAATTTGGCACTAATCAAGTACCTTCTGTCTTTGAGAAAATGACCAGTTTCATATTTTCTTACATGCAACAGCCAAATGTTTTACATGATCTAAAAAAATGCCCAGAGTAGATAAGGAGGACATTTTGTCACTGCGAGATATGCAACCTTCTGCTGACACCTTGTATCTGGTGCCATCAGAAAAGTACCGCCATTCAAACAGATGGCTTAAAGTATGCTCAGCGCACACTGGGTTCCAGTTCTAGTACTCAGAGAAAGCAAAACAACAAACACAACAAAAGCAAACCAATCAAATAAACAAACACAAAATAAAAACCAGAATGGGCATTTTAGTGATGACCCAAGGAAAAATAAAGACATAGATAACTGAGTCAATGGGGCTGGGGATTTAGCTCTGCGGCATAAGCACCTGCCTGGCAAGCACAAGGTCATGAGTTCAATCCCTGGTACCAAAAAGAAAAAAACGAAAAATTAACTGAGTCAAAAAGTGATTTGGTGGAAGGAATGGGAATACAAAATAAATAGGACAGAATCTCATAAATAAGTATGAGATTCGTTTTAGTTTTTGAGATAATGTCACATTATGTAGTCTAGGCTGGCCTTAAACTTGCCATATAGTCCAGGCTGGCCTTGAAGTGGTGATCCTCCTGCCTCAGCCTTGTGAGTGGCGGGATTACAGATACACACCACCACACCTGGCTCATGATTATGGGACTTTATGAAGGAAGAGTACAGAAGGTAATGAACACCAGACCATTATGTTAACAGTTTACTTCCCAGAGACTTTGCTACTGAAATTCGGCACTGAGCTGTCTCAATCTATGGAAACAACCATTAGCAAATTATTTCTTAATGAAAGACACAGCAATATGCTAGGTCCAGATTTAAAGAAGAACAGTCTGTTTTCGTAAGAAACTTAGTTTTTTATTCAATACCTTCACTGTAAAGGCATTTGTTCAGAAATATTAAAATTATACCACACATTTACAACTGCATATATATGAAAGAATTTATCTCAAGAATGAGTATAAATGGTTTCTCTGAATTTTTAATCCAGAGAGTAAATAAAAATAATTAACTTTTGTTAATATTTATCACTTGGAAAGCCCCTCAGGAGATGTAACAGGAAGTGTACTTGTCCCTACCTGCGAGCTTCTTGAGTGTGGCGGTATTAAAGATATTGAAGTAATGGACACCGAAAACCTTCCCCAGAGATTTGCAGACCTCTGTAAGTTCTCCAAGGCATTTCTTAACCACTTCTTCCCTCTGAGATACTTTTGCCTCTAAAGCTTTTTGTTTTTTCATGCTACTGGAGTGCTCTGTTTCCATAAAGTCCACCTTGTGAGAGAGAAAGAAGTCACAGGAGTGGGGAGACACATGTTTTCACCCGAATGATGGTGCTACTTGATGCTTAACTGCACTGATTGTTGCATTACTATTTTTTCTGTTCTGCCAAGTACGTAGCAAGTCTCTTGTGAGTAGTTGCTGTATGTTGTTCATCCTTCTATCTCCATGGCTGTGCACTGTGGAGCCTCTTAATAAATGCTTATTTAATGAGCATCTGAAGATTTAGTAAAACCCATTAAATTGATTTTTGTGAGATGCTACACTACTTGGTTTCAATTTTACGATTTCTTTCTAATTAAAAGACCAGAATATGTCCTTACAGGAGAGTATGTATACAGAAATTCAGTATCTGTAAGCTTTGTACTTTGCAGTAATATATTTTAGCTCACTGATCCTGAGACAATAAAATAAACATTTAAATGGCTAGGGGTTTAGCTCAGCGGCACAAGCGCCTGCCTGGCAAGTGCAAGATCATAAGTTTGATCCCCAGCAGCAAAAAACAAAACAAAAACAGCAACATTTAAGATACTATACCTTTAACTGCCCATTTAGTACTGCTTGGGCTTTAGTTCCCAGCATCATATAGGCAACTGGTTGGTCATTGGCATTGATATACAGGTCTTCATCCAAAATCTTGTCAAGTATTAGCTTTTTAAAAAGTCTTTCGGCATTGTGTCGTGAATAAGTAGATCCCTTTCCAAATATACCAGACTGAACTTTTGCACTCTTACTGCCTAGGAAGGAACAAAAAGTTAGGTGAGTAAAACTAGGGCATTGCAATTCTCACATGAAAGAGGCTAAAAAGTCACTTATTGGCATGTTTGGACAAAAAGAATAGATCATCTATTCTGCAGGAGAACCCGCAGCACAAATACACTTTCAAATACTCATTTTTGTATGATGAGAAGATGAGTAGAACTCTAAAATTTCTGTGGTCGCATGCACTTTTTCTTCCACACCAAGGCTTTGTGCATGCTGAGCTCCCACTTTACCACAGAGCTACACACCCCAGCCTCAGTCATTTGTTTTTTCTTTCTTTTTTTCTTTTTTAGTGCTGCGATGGAACCGCGGGCCTCACACATGCTAGGTAAGCTGTCTACCACTGAACTATATTGGCACTCGCTCCTCATCTTTTTGTAACACATATTTGATCAAAAATCACACACACACACACACACACACACACAAAAACCACAACAAAATTATGTTTAGTTTAAAAATATGAAGCTACTGCCATTTGTAGAAATTTTGATTTTTTTTGTTCTAAAGTTTATATAAATGGCAATAGCTTTATGTTACCATGCTAGATTAGGATGGTTGTGCATTATTGACGTAGTCACAAAAATTTTCTGACAGTCAGTTAAATTATTTTGCAGTGCTAGTGACAGAACCCAGGGGCTTGTACAAGCTAAAGAAGCATTCTACCACAGGCCCAGCCTCTGACAATCAGCTGTGTAAGGACAGCTTTTGGTCCTGATTATTAAAACTGCTTCCAGTTTATAAAGATCCATGTATTTAAATGTACTTTTTCGTCATCTTTCCTGAGGAAGCCCATGCAAATTCCCAACTCAAAGAGCAAATTGCCCAGGTGCTCAAGGTAGGAGGTGAGGACAGGAAGGCGGACACGACCTCTTTCTGTGGGCAGCTGGCAGTGCCCACTGCTTTGCCTCCCATCCCAGCACTGCAGTTGCTAATGTCTCCACCTGGAAACACAATTTCTCTATAAAGATCTACTTTAAAAAGCCTGTGACATTTGATAACAATCAGAATTAACAGTTACTTTGAAAAGCCTTAACTTTAAAGAGGTCCAAATAATTACATTATTGAGAATTTCAGATGGCCTTTGGACAGCTATGCTGAATTACTGAAGCGTTTTCTCTCTGCAAGTGATCTGCATTCCTGAACATGACTGCATCAGGGCTACTGCTCTGGTCACGTTGGGCTGAGGATGTGGACCCGCCCTACTGTAGAGGATAACTGAGAGGCTGGATGAACAAAAAACGGCCCCCCGCCACGTCAGATGGGTAATGTGCCGATGCTGTAACAAGGTTTAAGGGAGGTACATCTCATGCACATGGCATGAACACCCAATCGTCATGCACATGACCCGAAGGATCAGAAATGGTTTCCTTAAACACTTTAAGAGTTCAGGAGAAGAAAAAAAAAAAAAAAACAAAGAGTTCAGGAGAACCGGGGGTTTAGCTCAGTGGCGTAAGTGCCTGCCTGGCAAGCATGAGGTCATGAGTCATGAGTTCACTCCCTGGTTAAAAAAAAAAAAAAAAAAAAATCTAGGATAAGGAATAGTCAGAGATATAGCCAAAGGTTTGTTTAAAAGTCTATTTATCATAGTTTTTACAGTAGAAAAATATATCCCCTAAATATAAGTACTTCAGATTAAAGAACCACTTATATCTTATCATGTGGAATGATACAATTTATAATTGCAATATGATAACTAAGTGACTGGGGAAGCACAGTAGTCTTTTTTTTTTGGTACCGGGGATTGAACTCACGACCTCACACTTACCAGGCAGGCGCTTAAGCCACTGAGCTAAATCCCTGGCCCAACAGTAGCCTTTTTTTGAGTGAACGTATTTTTTGGTTTTCTACATTGGAACACAGAGGGACAGGTCAGCCTGAGGAACTGAGCGAACCATCTTTTTAGTCTAGGCTATTTTTTTTTAAAGAATGAAACTATTAGTTGCCTTGTAGACTTTAAGGAAAACAGTGCATGTACATGGGGGAAATAGTGTATGGGGGCTTTATCATTAAAAGCAACATTCCTCTGTCCTACTTTCTCTGCCCAGCCTTTCCCCTCCAAGACAATCACTTTTATTTTTATTTATTTTTAATTTTTTTCTTGCAGTGCTATGGGTGGAAACCAGAGCCTTAACTGTACTAGGCAAGTTCCCACCATGAGTTGCACACCCATCCCAGCAGTCCCTTTTTTATTGTCAGCTCTTCTGGTGGTCCCCTCTACACAGAACCTGAAACTTCACAGTCTCCCACTGTCCAGGGCCACCTGACATGAACTGACCCCACCCCATGAATGATGGGACTTCCCCCTTCACTTCCCCACTTCAAACTTGGTTTTTTTTTTTTTTTTTTTTTTTTGGTACTGGGAATGGAACTCAGGACCTTACACTTGCAAGTCAGGGGTTCATGCTGCTGAGCTACAGCCCCCCCTCCACTTTTTGCACCATGTACTACTAGCTCATCGAATATTTTTTTGCCTTTAGAGAGAATACCTGAGTACTCCTCCACTACGCCAGTAGTGATGAGCACTCAAGGCCTGCCCATATTGCTTGTGTTCTTATTTATGCACTTTTATTTCTACATCATCAAGATAGCATTTATCTCCTGTCCTTTCCTGTAATCAAGATTAATCTGTCCCCTGGAGTTTCTAGACACCCTTTTCCTTTTTCGGTTGAGAAGTCACATCCCTTATTCATTGTTATCAATACAGAACTTGTTTCTTTATCTACTGGTAGGGACTGTTCTTGACTCTGGACCTTGGGGTTGGGGTGGGTGGTGCGTTCCCCTTCCTGGCTGCCCTCTCTCCAAGACTGCTGGGGTCAGTGTGATGCCAGGCTGGTTTTAGTTCCTGTTTTTTCTTTCCAAAGCTTCAGGATTGTCTGACAGGGTCCAGAATAAGCCACTATAAAATCTTTTTTTTTTTTTTTTTGGTACCGGGGATCGAACTCACAACCTCGTGCTTGCCAAGCACTTAAGCCACTGAGCTAAATCCCCGGCCCGGCATAAAATCTTGAGAGGGCATGTGAGCTCCTGCAATGTTTCATGTGCCAAAAAGCAGAGCCTCCCTCAAAGAATTCAAGTTACTGATTCCCTCCCTGGGAAGAATCAGGGAAGGCTGATCTTAAGCGAAGTCCTCACATCACACTTAAACAGACTCGTCAGACTACGGTGTTGCCATCTAGCCTCCTAAGGACCCATTTATCTTTCCTAAAAGTCAACTGTTTTCCCATACATGCTGCTCCCCTCTTTCCTAAGATGGTATATAAACCCTTGTTTTTGGTTTTTGAGACAGGGTCACGGTATGCAGTTCAGGCTTGCCTGCAGTGCAGGGATTAGAGGTGTGTGGCACTTGGGTTCTTTATCATTTTAATGGGACCTCAAATAAAGAGAAGACATTTAAGCCCAGGCTGCTCCTAGGCTAGGAGGTCAGTTCCAGGCAGTTTTCCAAGCAGGTAACACCAGCTCACTCAGATAAATGTGCAGAGGCTTTATGATTATTTCTCCTGTGTGAGAATTCCTCTCATTTTAGTGACTTACATAAACTATATAAAATAATTTGTATAACCAGTCACAGTAGCACCCTTCTATAATCCCAGCATTCTGGGAGGCTGAAGCAGGAGGATCACAAATTCAAATCTAGCCTGGCAACTTAGTGAGATCATGTTTCAAAACAAAAATTAGAAAAAGGCTGGGGATGCAGTTCAATGTGAAGGCTCTGGATTGAATCCCTAGTACCACAAAAAAACAAAAACAGAAACCACACAAATTCATTAAAATTTTTTCTTTTATCTGAAAATAAAAAAGGGCTGAGAATAGAGCTCAGTGCAAAGGTCCTGGGGGTTCATTCCCAGTGCTTACAAAAAAATGTTTTATTTGAAACTCCTTAAGTTGTATAAGAAAACAGATAAAGAGATTTTTCTATGTATGTGTAATTAATTCTTTAGCTATTTACTTTCAATTTGATATAACTCAAATAAAAACACAGATGACTTACCCAAGAAAATGTCAACCAGCATGTTCATAGTAAATCTTCCAGAGGAACCTATGTATTTTGCATTTCTTGTACCTTGCAATGAACTATGTTCTTGAACAAATTTTATAATATTTTTCACATCACCAGTCACATCTCTTGTCTTATAATCCTACAAATAAAAACATTACCTTCTGCTATAATTAAGATAATGATAGCTAGGTTGCTAGAGTAACATTAACAGTGGTAGATTTAGTATAATTCATTTCCAGACCGAAACTAAGATGAAAAACTAATAAAGTTGTAAGTATTTATTCTTGTCTGAGTTGTAGAATAATTAGAATGCTATCATAAGCTCCTTTATTACTGTTTCACAGACAGGTATATTGTCTTTCAAACATCTGATAGCACTCTGTGGGTAGCAAACACACACACACACACCCACACATTCTCTCTCTCCCCTCCATCCTGTCTCCAACAGCATGATGACCTTCAGAATCAAAAACACTCCCCATGCAAATTTGCAAGTTCTAACTTCTTCTGGGTGGTGCTATTGTCAATACTTTTAAAAATCATCTCCTACTAGTTTCCTCTCATTTTCCTCAGTTGTTCCCAAACTTAGCTCACTTTTAAAAGTTGCCATTGCTAGATAATTTCTGTGCCTTCGTTTACCTCATTTCTTTATCCTGGCAATAGTGAAAAGTGCTCATGATTCTGAAAAGTCACACCATGTTCCCATGTGGATTTAAGTCCTCCAATGGTAAAGTCACCCAGAAGCTATTAGCATGATTATTTATAGTTTTTTTTTAAAGGAGTTTAAATGATTTGAATTCAAAAAGTATACATTATTATTCTCCTTTTGAGAATGAGACCTTTAAACAGGTTGCTGTTGAATTTAAAATATTCTACCTGTCTATGTTAGATCTTTTTCGATGTTTATACATTAGTGGTATTTCTAAAATAACCTCAACTATACATGCACATATGTAGCCTCAGTATTTTGGACATGCAGATGCCAAATACACACACACACACACACACACACACACACACACACACACACACATTTGGGGAGGGGTGAGAGAGTTTCACTGCATAATTCAGACTGGCCTTGAACTATGTAGCCCAGGCTGATCTCAAACCCAAGGTGATCCTCTTGCCTCGATCTCCCAAGTGCCACCACGCCCAGCACTCAATATATCTTTTATAGCTTTCTAATGCTAAAGAAAAGGGTTAGGGTTAGGGCTAGAAAAGATATTCTATATAATACTTTATAAATGTTTATATTTTGAATTATGATAAGAGAGAACCCTCTCCCTTGCTTTGTCTCTTGGGACCCACACAGTGGAATCTCTCTTGTATCTACTTTTTTTAATCAAGAGAAAAGAAATAGTTTGGTCATTTCCTTAATTATAAAAGAATTTTAAAAATTTCTTGTTTTACCTTTGTTTTACAGCAATTATCACAAGAAACATCAGGGTGTTTCCTACAAAATTCAGGGTTAAATCCATTTTCACCAAAGTAAGCCAAAAGCTGTATTCTTCTGCATTCTGTTATATTTTCACAGTAATGTACCATACTATACAAATTATTGAAGTGAGTCTCTTTTGTATGATGGTTCCCATCTTTTTCCACTGCAAGAGATGAACAGTGTAGTAAAATATTACAGTAGAAAACTAGAGAATATCACAGATATTCAGAATAGATTCATAGAAGTTTATTATTATTATAATTATTTTTTATGGTACTGGAGATTGAACCCAAGGCGTGCTCTATCTCGAAGCCATACCCCTAGTCTTTTTTATTTGAAGACAGAATCAGGCTCAGTTGTCCAGACTGTCCTTGTCAATGCTCCTGTCTGGCAGGAACCACCACGCACAGCTTTCATAGAGCCCTCTCTCCCTTTTTTTTTTGCTAATAGGAATCAAACTTAGAACTTTATTAAATATGAAAATTACTGTTAAAACCATTAGGTCACTGTAACCACATTATATCGTAATTCACTGGATATTTACATTCACTCCTCAAGATTTTTGTCTTATAGGAATGAATGTTAATTTTGCAAATTGGAAAATTTTTTTGCTTGTCTGGGATGCTGGAGAACCCAGGATCTTGGTTAAACTGAGCATGAGCTCCTACCACTATGCTACATCCTAGCCCCAAGTTTAAGGTTTTCCCCAGATCTTCATTAGCCCTAGTGATCTTTCGTGTATTTATTAGACAAACATACACCGAACTGGAAATTCAATGGACAGGGCCTGGCACTACGGCAGTACACTGTGCACATTCCTATCTAAGGTTAAGACAGTTTAGCTGGTGCTTTCAGAATTGTGTACCAGCAGCCGGGAGTACAATCAGTGGTAGAGCACTTGTGGAGCCTGTGCAAAGGCCCTGGTGTAATCCCCAGCACTCACAGAAAACGAACAAATGAACAAACCAACCAACCAACCAACCAACCAACCTGCATGCCAAGAAGCCTGGGTTGCTGCAGTCAGCTCACAGAGACATTTTAAATTCAGGAAAACAGCATTACCTGACATTGTTGAATATAACACAAACTAGCAGTCTGAGGTAGTTCGTGGTTTTAACATTTGGTTGTGCTATACCATTTCTGCTAATATCCCATCTTTGTAAAGCTAGAATTTTGGCAGTTGCTATGGTTAAAAACAATTACCTCAATAAAATGAATGTGAAACAGAATGAAAATGGCCATGTCTGATTTGATTCTAAGGTTTAAAAACCACAGGTGCACAGTTTCTATCAGTATGCAATCATAGCCGGGCGTGGTGGCTCATACCTGTAATCTCAACACTCAGGAGGCTGAGGCAAGAGGATCATGTGAGTTCAAGGCCAATTTAGGCTGTATAGTGAAGTCAAGACCAGCCTTTACAACACTTTGTCTCAAAAAAAATTTTTTTTCCAGCTCATGAGTATTGTTTTTTCAACTGGTTGCCAGGTTATGAGGTTAAACACTTAATTAGATTGTTTGGACTTATACAGATGCCCCTTGACTTATGATGGAGCCACATCTTGATAAATGTACTGTAAGTTGAAAATATCACTTGTTGAAAAACACATTTAATATGCTTAATTAACCTGCTACACATGCTAGTTTAGCAATGTGGCACGGTGTAGAATGTCGGCTGTATACCTATGACTGTGGCTGCCCAGCACCATGAGGGGGGACTGGACTACACATCACTAGCCCAGGAAAACATCAGAATTAAAAATTCCTGGTGCAGTTTCCACTAACTGTAGATAGCTTCCATATCGTTGTAAAGTCCAAAAATCATTATTGAAAAATCACCACAAATGGGGAACTGCGTAGGATTTGCTTAAAAACACAAATGGGAGGGGCTGGGGATTTAGCTCAGCGGCATAAGCGCCTGCCTTGCAAGCAGGCAGTTGTGAGTTCGATCCCTGGTACCGATAAAAACAAAAACAAAAACAAAAACAAAAACAAAAAAAAACACAAATGGGAAAGCAAATGTAAACACTCCTTTTTTTAAAAAATTTTGCTGAGAATCATTCCTTATAGTACAAAAACCATGGACCTCAAAGCATTAAATTAACCTCGGTGCCATTTGGCTCTGCCACGCACTAGCTCTTGATCCCATCCTCCTTCTCTGTAAACAAAGAAAGTAACAGTCTTTTTATTTTTTCTTTCCTTTTTTCCTCCTCTAGTAGTGGGGATCAACCCAGGGTGACTCACTGGTGAGCTACATCTGCAGGCCTTTTTAAAGTTTTGAGACAGGGTCTTGCTAATGCCTGGGCTATGATCTTCCTGCATCAGTCTCCCAGTCAGCTGGGGTTACAGGCAGGTGCCACCACACCCAGCACTGTAATACTTTTATCTTTTAAGGTTGTTATGAAGATAACATGAGTTGACATATATAAAGCATTTAAAACAGCATATGGTTAAGTGCTAATGAAATACTACCTAGTGTAATTACCAGAACCAGGGCCACTACTCCCACTGCTCCTGTTGCTACTCCCTCAGGGATTTGGGGACAAGTTAGTTACAAAATCAGTCTGAAGCTTACTTTTCTCACAGGAGTATTTCTATCTCAAAAGCTGGTTGTTATGGATAAATAGGGCAATAAGATAATACATTCAGTTTGGCATTGTGCTTGGTAAGTGCCACTTGCCATGCTCAGCATCTCTGCCAGAGTTAATGAGAAATGTATTTAGAAAATATATTTAACTATCACCACAGAGTAGAAAAATGGGCACAGGATATAATGAAATTCTAAAATGTGATTCACTCTGACCCAGTAAATCTAAGTCTAGAAACTTATCCTATATACATAATAAGCACTAGCGGGGCATGGTGGCACATGCCTGTAATTCCAGCTCTAAATGACTAAGGCAAGAGGGCTGCAATTCAAGCCCTCAGCATGGGCAACAGTGACTTAGCGAGACCCTGTCTCAAAATAAAAGATAAAGAGCTGGAAATGTAGTCTGGAGCAAAGCCCCAGGGGCTTAATCCTCAGTTCTGCTAACACTAACAACAACAACAACAACAACAACAACAACAAAACTGCACAAATATTCAAAAACAGTTGAACAAGGATATTTACTACTATATTTCTGACAAATGAAAAATAATATGTAATCTAAATATCTACCAAGAAGGGACCAGTTTAATCTTTTTATGCCTTTGGAATGGCACATAATATTTTTTCTTTTCAAATTCTTGTTCCTTGAATTTTTTTAGGTAAAACATATGAACTTCATGCAAAAATTCAAAAATTGCAACCTTTGGCATAAATGGGCTAGTAAACAGTAATTCCAATTCCAAAAACATAGTCTTTTCCCATTTACCTTTTTTTTTTTTGGTATGGTTTTTTTTTTTTTTTTTTTTTTTTTTTTTTTTTTTTTTTTTTTTTTGGTAGGGGGAACTGGACTCAGGACCTGCACTTGCCAGGCAGGAACTGTGCTGCTGAGCTATATCCCCAGCTCTCCCATTTACGTTTTTTTTTTTTTTGTACCGGGGATTGAACTCATGACCTCGCACTTGCCAGGCAGGCGCTTAAGCCACTGAGCTAAATCCTCGGCCCCCCATTTACGTTTCAAAATACATGTATTTGGGGAAAGTAAACACCAAATACAAGATGCTGGCTGCCTCTAATGAGGGAGAAGAGGAATGAGACAGAACTGGGGTGTACAGGGGCTCCAGCTCTATTGGTTGGGTCTTTCCTTTTCTCAAGAAAGAATCTCACTATGTTGCCCAGGGTGCCACAGACTTCCCTCTTCAACTCTTGGCCTCAGTCTTCCTAATTCAGCCTTCCTGGCAGTGATGATTACAAGCATACACCACTACACCCAATTTTGCTTTATTTCTTCATGGTGGTACATAAGAGTTCATTATTTCTCCCCCTTTTAATCTTTCTTTGGAATATGTGTTGCATGCAAGGATGCTTGAGAAAATTGAGTCTGAAAGATACAAAGGAATCCAATTACTAAAGTTATTTCTTGGGGCAAAACTGTATGGCATGATTTGGAAATTTTTTGCCTTGTATATGTCTGCATCATTTGAGTTTATATATATGCATGTTCTACTTTTATAATAAAAAATGAACTAAAATAGAATTCCAATTTATATTCCCCCTCCCTCACTGAGGCGAGTGGTTTAGCACTGGGCTATATCCCAAGCCCTTTAAATTTTTTGAGATAGGATTTTGCTAAATTGCTCAGGCTGGCCCTGAACTTGTGACACAGGGTAGCTGGGACTACAGGTGTGCTCCATGACCAGTTTAAACATTTACTTTATATTACTATTTAAGGCAAACTGGACTCAAGAACCACAACACCAAGAGTAATTAATCTCTTGGGACTAAAAACGACAGAATAGCCCCTGAGAGCTCAGCTTACTCATTATCAGTCTCTTCAGTCTGGTCACATCATGGTAAGTGTAGAAAAGCAGACAATGAGAGATTTCTCCATCTCTCCCAGCTCTGCCGGATTCCTGGTAGTAACCCTCCACGGATTTAGGGAGAGAGGCGTGAATCACAAATCGCACATCAGGTTTGTCAATCCCCATTCCAAATGCAATTGTCGCACAGATAACCTGATGTAAAAGCAAAAGCTCATTAGACTCGATATATTTAAAAGAACATTTTAATAACGGATGTTTCTAGCAACCCTGTCCCTTACTGCTCTTTTAAAATGTACTTGAATATCTAGCTAGACTTGTTCCCTCTATTTAGCATGGCTAAGATGAAATTTTCTGTCTTTTTTGGGGAACTGGGAATTGAGCTCAGGACCTCGTGCTTTGCCAGGCAGGCTCCATGCCTATATCCCTGGCTCTAAGATGAGATTTTCATATTGATGACTCACAACTCTACCGTGACCCAGAACGTACAGAGCAGCCCAGTGTGGCATGCTCAGCGTTCATGAGGGAGGGAATACAAAGCCACTGCAGCTGGCCCCTAATGTGCCACAGGTGTCTGTCCTTTGCATCTGATATGCGGTGTTATGGGGCTGCTCACATGGCCCTGATGCCATCCCAGTGGCTGTCCATGAGCAATGTACTTCTCAGGAGCTGCAGGGAGTCCACTGCTGCTTGCTCCTCTGACAGCTCAGGACAGCACAAGGCAACAACAGCATCTTTCCCTGCTCCAGTGCTGACCACCACCTCATCATACCCTACCTCCTTTATCCAGCAGCTGATTTCCAAGTCAAGCTTGAGAAATTTTAGTTGAAACATATATGGGTAGAAGTCTACTAAAAAGAACAACATATATGGGTAGAAGTCTACTAAAAAGAACAACAAAAACAAGGCCAGGGACTGTGGATCTTGGCCTAAGCAAGTTAGTTAGTGAAGCAAGGTGACATTTCAGGGGCTCCACAAATTAGTTTTTAAAAATATCCATTGCAACAACTGAATGTAGATGTCTCTAGCTGAATGATTTGGGGATGACAATGAGCAATGTATTGTTGCCCCCTGACTGACATGTTTCAAAATTGTGTTGCAGTTTTTTTCTTCTTTTTTTAAATCCTTGAAATAAAATAGCTTTGGGAAAAAAAAAAAAAAGCAGAATATCCATTTGGGTTGCCAATTTAGGACCTATTTAATCCAGAACAAAATGCTGTTATCTACAGGCAAAATTACATTATTATACAAATAAAGCTGCAAGTCCTTTATTACCATTTAAAAAAATCAATTGCTGCTTGCAAGAAAAGTATTTCAAAAACAACAGAAACATTCACTGTTCAGCCAGACTGAGGATAAATGACATGATTTCAGTAGCGTGGGTACCAGAAAGGAACTGCAAGCACAGGGCACGGGATAGCAACACCGGGAAGGCGTTGGCCTGTGCTCTCAATGAGTCATCTGTGGAGGCTGACGGCACTTTGATCAAAGGACAGCTCTTAGGAAGGAGCCCACTATCGCTTCCGGCGGTGGGAGCCTGCACGGCACGCGTGGCTTGCAGCCACGTGGCAGGGTCTGCGGGGGTGGCGGCATGAGGACAGATGATGCCAGCCCTTTCTGAAAGCTCTGACTTCTTTAATTGGGAAAACTGGCTTTGTTGAACTGTAAGTTCCTTTATTTCTGTGCCTTTTATTTAGGGTAGCATCATTTTTTATGAAGAGAAACAATGAAGTTTTAATCTATTTTGTGAATCTAACAAGATCAAAGCCATCCAGGTGGTATAAGCTTACATTACACTCTGATGTAAGGATTAGCTAGGCTGACAGCAAAAAAAAATGTGGACCTTACTAATTGTTTTTTTTTTGGTACTGGGGATTGAACTCATGGGCTTATGCCAATGAACAAAATCTTATCCCCTTACTAATGTTTTAAATCCCTACTCTCATCTCAGTACTGACCCTTAAACCAAGGATCTTTGCACTGAGCTACACCTCCAGACTTTTTTTTTAAAATTTTGAGACAGTATCGACACGTCATTAAGTTGCACAGGTTGGACCTGAACTTGTGATCCTTCTGCCTCAGCCTCCCGGAGTGCCATGATTACAGGCACGTACCACTGGGCCTGGCCAGATATATATCTTCATTATAAAAATATATTTTTCTTAAATAATATGTATCTCCACTACAGAATACTTACACTAACATAAAGATTTAAAGAACTTGAAAAAAATTACCCTTACTTACATGATTAGGAATAATCACTCAAAATTTTAGACTCTTCTACATTCTGGGCTTTTTAATTCTTTTTTCTATTTGTTTTTCTTTTTGTAGTGGTTGAGATTTTGTACTTCTGTCTTCTCTTCTCTCTCTTTTATTTTTGCTGAGCCGGGAGTCAAACTCAGGGCCTCCCACATGCTAGGCAAGTGCTCTACCACTGAAGCATACCCTTAGTCAGTATTTTGTACTTTTGAATTCTATTATTTTCTATTGTTCCCATCTTCATACATTAATAGATTTCCTGCTGGGGCCAGATGTTGTGGCAAATTCCTGTAATCCCAGCTACCTGGGAGGCTGCGGCAGAAGGATTTCAAGTTTAACTTAAGCTGCGCTATTTAGTGAGGCCTTGTCTTTTTTTTTGTACCAGGGATGGAACTCACAACCTCTCAATTGGCAGACAGGTGCTTATGCCGCTAAGCTAAATCCCCCACTTTTTTTTTTTTTGAGATAGGGTTTTGTTATGTAGTTCAAACTGGCCCTAAACTCACCATAGTCCAGGCTGGTCTCGAACTCACAGCGATCCTCTTGCCTCAGCCTCTCATAGCACTGCCACCAAAAACTAAGCACAAATTTGCTGATTCCAGGAAAATTTGCTGTTGTTATTTTATTTTATTTTATTTTATTTTATTTTATTTTATTTTATTTTATTTTATTATTTTTGAGACAGGGTCTTGCTATGTGGTTCAGGCTGGTCTTGGCTGCACTATATAGCCCAGACAATCCTCCTGTTTCAGCTTCCTAAGTGCTGGGATTACAACCATGTGCTTCCATGCCTGGTTTATGTTGTTTTTAAATTTAAATTTTAATAGTGAGCAAAGTTAATTTTTTCCCCCCGAGTCAGGGTCTCACTACATACATAGTTCAGGCTGGTCTTGAACTCACTGAGTAGTCCAGCCTGGCCTTGAACTTGCAGTAATCCTCCTGCCTCAGCCTCTAGATTGTTGGATTACAGACATATGCCATACACATAGACATGCCTGGTTTACAAAGCTGAGCTTTTAAAACACATCTGTATTTAGGCTTTGTACAAGTATTTTTTACTTTTGAGTGATTTGCTTATAGCATATGCTCATTTACTATTTGAAACTCATGTTTTTCTTATCAAAAGTTTCCAGTTAACAGGAAGTGGAGGTGTACCTTTACAATCCCAACATTATGGGAGGCTGAGGCAGGAGGCTCCAAAGTTCAGACCCAATCTGGACAACTCAGTGAAATTTGTTGCTAAATAAAACAAAGACTGAGCATGCAGGTTAGCACAGAGACCCTGAGTTCAGTCCCTAGGACAACAACAAAAATTTTATAAATGTTTATTTTTTTTTGTACTGGGAATCGAACTCAGGACCTTGTGCTTGCCAGGCAGGTGCTATGTTGCTGAGCTATATAAATGCTTACGTTTTATGTGTTGAAAACAGATTCCTTTGTTGTTGGCCTCTTAATTCACTGACACAGAAGTCCTTAGCATTAAATAATCTGTAGCAATTACTTCCTTCTGGGCTATTTTTAAGCTTAGGTCCTTCTCAGAGTTTACTGAAAATAACAATAAATTTACTTGTCTGTAGTTTATTTTGATAAGAGAACCTGAAATGATTTCCCTCATCAGGTAACCTGTGCCACGAGCTGAATAATTTCCTTTTCTTCATTAATTTTATCTTTGGGTACCAGGAATCAAACTCAGGACCTCACACTTGCCAGGCAGGTGCTGGGCCACTGAGCTAAATACCTGGCCCTTCATTAATTTTTAATGCATTCACTATCAATTATTGTTTTCATAAGTTTTCCAATCTATTTCTGCATTTCTGATTCACTGATCTATATATAATATACTGCAAAACAGTGTTTATGTGTTGTTATTATTATTGTTACTTTGGCAGATTCTTGGTGATTTTTACTTGAACATTCTTCCAGGCAGACTTTACAAAGCCCGCTGTCATTTTGATTAAATACATTAATTCATCCAGGAAGATGGGAGCTTGTTATCTCAGTGCACGCAGATCGGTGTGCATGAAAAGGCTGTTGCTGACTTCACCGTAAGCAGCGGTGAGTAGGTATGAGGCTCTACAGCGCCGCCGGCCCTCCTCGGCCTCTGCGCACGGCCTCCTGTGCCATCCCGAGCATGCCATGGATCTCTCCAGACTACTATGTGACTACCATAACAGTTTTCAATATCCTGCTGTCTGCCTTGGGCATACTTACAACTCTTAGCCTAAACCCCTTTTTCCTGTTGTCAGTAAGCAACATTTCTTTTTTTTTGGTACCGGGGATCAAACTCACGACCTCATGCTTGCCAGGCAGGCACTTAAGCCACTGAGCTAAATCCCCGGCCCAGTAAGCAACATTTCAACGCCCCCGCCATGGCCTCTCATAACATTCCCAGGTTATTTACTACACCATGGAAACAATTTCAGACTTATTTTGATGTCTGTTGCATTTAAGGTAAAATGTGGTACCTGGCAGCCATCCTGGTTGATCCACTTGTGCTGTACCTCGTCTCTGGCAGCGTCACTGAGGCCAGCGTGATAAGCCAGCGCAGCAAGCCCATCCTTCTGCAGTGTGTCTGCCATCGTGTCACACTCCCGCCTGGAGAGGCAGTAAATGATTCCGGAGTCATCTGCCAAGAGACCAAAACAGTGCTGCGAAACAAGGACTTTCCACATAAATAATACAGTTTATCTCATGTTCTTTGGGGTTGCGGGTTTTGAGCACAGGATTTCATTCAGTGGTTCAGGCTAGGCTTGAACTCATGGCAATCCTCCGGCCTCAGCCTCCGGAGTGCTGGGACTATAGGTGTACCCCACAATGCCCAGCTATACATATCATTCTTAGAAATACCTGAACCATAATAGATATCTACAGTGCTTTTAACACGATGAACACAAAGAATAATTCCAGTAAGGCATTCACGCACTGTTAATGATATTTGATTTTTAATCACATCTTTGTGAATGATTCATGACATAAATCTGGATAGATCTTAGGCCTAATCCACACCAGCTCCAAAATGGGAAGTGATTCTTACTTAAACTCTGTAGAGATCATGTGGCAATACTTATCAAGAAGCTTAGAAATATCTTTTGACTCAGCTTCCTCCTAGAAAACTAACAGGAAATAAAGTGGTATAGAGACTTTTGACAAAAGTTTTCTTTGTAATTTTAAAAATTAGAAAGATTTTAATGGGAATAGTCAAGATAGAAAACTGTGGAATAAAATTTACTGTAACTATTAAAAGTGTTTTCTAAGTTTATAAAAGACATGGGGAAATGTTCAAGATGTAGAAAAGAAGCTAAATGGAAAACTGCTATGAACTTCAAATTTCACTTTAGTTAATATAACTCAAAGGCAAACACACTTGGGAGGCACCACTAAAACAAAGGGCTGACTTATTCATGCACTGATAAAAACCAGAGGAAAGACACTGAAACTAGGAATTATAATATGGATGTGTAGGAGGCGTATTTAATGTATTTTTTCTTAGAGTTTATTGTTATCTAACCAAATGAGGTTTTATAATTTCTAGAGATGAGAGTTACAATATTCTGCTCTATAAATAGCAGTTTGGTACAATCATAATGCAAAAAGAAATTGCTAATATGCAATTGTAAATTGTACTGTGGTGCAAAAAAGACATCTTATCCATTGCCTTTAGACATAATTCATCACATGGTTATACTCACATGGGTGATGCTTTCTGATCCATTCTAAGCAGTCAAATGCCACCTTTTTAGGCTTTTTCGGTAATACATAGTATTTCAGATTATGTCTGTTAAAGCTCATGCTAAACCTAGAAGAAGTCCCAAACATAAGACGCAATTATTATGAGAATGTACAGCTGTTACTACTGTCACAGACTGAATGTGTCTCCTATGTCCTAACCCTCACTGCTTTGGCACTACGAGGCAGGGGGACGCTGGGAAGTGATCAGGTCCTGAGTGGAGTTGTGAGACCAGTGTCTTTATAAAAGCAGTGATCTTGCTGGCAAGCCTCCCCCTGCCCACGTATGTGGCTACAGCAGGAAGACTACCACCTAAAAAACAGCGAGAGGGAGCTTAATCGAGACGGGAATCTGTTGTCCTTTGATCTCATCTTCCCAGCCTCCAGAACCATGCCTCAACCCAGGCTAGGGTGGGCTGTGCAACCAGCAGGAGGAATCTTCCCACCGTGTGGCATCTGCAGCAGTTGTGAAAGGGTCTCATTCTGTCCCAGCTCACTGCTGGCCAGCCTGACTGAAGATCTATATTGGCTCATTCTTGACACTGTCGTAAGGTTTTTCCCTCACCTCTCTCTTCAGCTCGTGTTCCTGAATTTATTCCTTAAGTGTGAATCACACCCAAATTCCTGGCTCTTTCCTGTTCTCCTCCACTGACTCCTTTAGCACACTCATTTAAACTGTACCCACATATCACCCAATTGCAGTCCTCAGCTTAGACGTCTGCTCAGAGCTCTGAACCACATTCCAACATCTTTGTAGACCAGTGTTCTACAACTGGGGTCTGCATTCCTCTAAGGCAGTGATGGCAAATCTTTTCAGGCTTTCAGTGATACGAACAGTTTATTGTGGCATGTGTGCCATAGGTTTGCCACCACTGCTCGAGGAGCTCACAAAGACTTTTTCAGGGTATGTGTACAGATGATTTTCACATGTACTTTTTCCCAGAGATGACACAAAGATGCTCTTACAACCTAGACCCCCTGCTGGTTGCTCCTTTCCCATCTTCCCCTTTTACAATTGTCTTCCCGTGTTCGAAATGCATTTCATTCATTCTAAACTTTACCATTATGCTTTGTTCTAGAATACAAAAACCTCCAGGACATCCAACAAAACAAACTGAACAATAGTTTAAGCAGGCATAGATGAAACTTTCTTTATTCAAAGCACGAGAAATCCCACATAGGGTTTTATGTCTTTACCTATTTTACCTATTTTGGTCAAGACTGAAGAGTAACACTGGGAACAAAGTATTCAGGCCCTTATTGGGAATTCCGATACCAGATATATTGAGACTAACACAATGGAAATGAAGATGATTTTCCACTTAGAACGTTTTTTTCACCCTTGACTATGATCACAGAATGCTTTACTTTGAGACTTGTGGGACTACACAAAGCTTCAGATGATAAAGGAATGTATAGCAGTTTGTCTACCACCTTTTTTATAAAAGGTGGTAGACAAAAGCCTGATACAGCCATGGTCTTTTTTCTGGTGCTGGGGATGGCACCCAGGGCTGGTACCTCACCATGCGGAGCACATGCTCTAACCCAGCCCCAGCCCCTCCAAGGACGACTCTGCTAACTTAAGGAATTAATTACAACCACTGCTATGGCAAAGAGAACGGCAACCTGATAAAAAAACAACTGCACAGGGTAGAAATTATGGAGAAAATCTTGGCATTTATTTGAGCAGCTTGGCAATGTTTATGTGGGAATGCTCCAATGGCTATGCACCAAAATGATCTTGCCCTCCTTCCACTTTAAACCACTTTTTAATTTCAGAAAAATGGGGGCCAGAGATTTAGCCCAGCGGCACAAGTGCCTGCCTGGCAAGCATGAGGTCATAAGTTCGATCCCTGGTACAAAAAAACAAAACAAAACAAAAAACCCCCAGAAAAATGTTTTATTTATTTTTTTGTATATATATTTTTAAAGCTTTGGGTTGGAAAGAAAAACCAAAACAAGTGTTAAGAAGGCCACAGAGGACTCAGAATGTCATACACTGTTGTGGGAATAATGTAAGTGATACAGCTGCACAGTATGGCAATTCTTTAAAGGAGAAATGGCCTGAGGATGGAGCTCAGTGATAGAGTGCCTGTCTACCAAGTAGGAGGCCCTGGATTCAACTCCCAGCAAAAGAGAAAAAAAAAAAAAAAAAAGTGAACAAAGTTACCATACAACCCAACAATTCCACTTACGTGCTAAAAAAAATTGAAAAGACCCTAGTTATCCATCAATTGATGACAGAGAATGTGGCATGCCTATACAAGGGAGTATTATTCAGCAACAAACCTTCAAAGACACTACACTAATTTTTTTTAAAATTTTATTTAAAGAGAAAAAAAAACAATACAGAAAAAAGGGTAGAAACAATACAAAACCTCAAAAAAAAAAAAAAAACCCATAAATCACTAGTTGACAAACCACATACTCCCCGAAATAGCTGTTCATGTTACAAAATTAAGGCAAACAAAGTGAACACACAGTGAAGCTGCAAACAGAAAAAAAAAGGATGGAATAAAGCCAATTGAGACAGTATAGTGAAATTGGCATAGAACATCACAGCAGGTCACCAGGACAACAGTAACAGGCAACATTGTATATCTCGTTGCCTTCACAATAGTTGTTTTTCTACTAGGTAGAGCAAAATCAAAGAAATACACAACATTATAGAACACATCAACACAGTATTGAATAGAGCAACACCATCAATCAGGACAAAGCAAAACGGTGATAAAAATATCTGCCTTTCAGAGATAGTAGAAGGAAACTCCCCCGACTTGCTGTACCAAATATGGTCACCTCCTAAGAGATACCCAGATACCTGGATCCCAGTTACGGGAGGGGGTGTGTGTGTGTGGTATGTTTGATTCTAAGCCCGCCACCCGGTAGGCAGCAGGCTGCTTACTGGTTGGCTCGGCGCCCTAAGTTCCCGACACTACACTAATTACAGTCACAAAACAGCATCACACATCCACTGATTCTATTTACGTAAGATAACGAGACCAGGTGAATCTATACACAGAAAGTACATTTGTGTTTGCCTAGGGCTGGTAGCAGTGAGCAAAGAAGGTCTGACTGCTAAAGTGTCAGGGTGTTATGGAGATGATAAAATATGCTAACACTGTGGTAATGGCACACAACTCTCTATACCAAACCACTGGACTGCATACTTTAAAATATGTGAACTGTATGGTATGTGCATTATATCTCAGTATAGCTGTTATTAAAACATATGGCACATAATCTAAGATTTTTGATTTGTGACAACTGAAAAAATTTAGAATATGTACTAATTAGTCAAATAAATTACTTTTACTAAAAATGATAGATTAGAACAAAAAGTCATAGGTTACAAATCCAATCAAAGACAACAAATATCTCTACCACAAAAGAATGTGGGTCACAAATTAAGAGTAATATTCACATGCCTTACTATAATGGAAAAATAAATAGACCCTTAAGAATTTATTATACACAATAAATCTTTACCTGTTGGAAAATAAGGTGTTGGGAATTATCAAATATCAAATTACAGACAGTTCCTATCAGTGGTGACTGGATAAATAAAATGTGGAGCATCTATACAAATAAGTATTATTGAATCATAAAAATAAGCAGAGAGCGAGGGAGCAGCTCTGTGGTGCAGCATACGCCCAGCACTCCAGAGTGCACAGTGCAGGCAATGCTTGCGAACGTCCTTGGTTAGGAGGAGTCAGGGGTAGGTGAGGGGTCTGGGGAGCAGCTGCTACTGAGAACGAGATTGCCTCTTGAGGTGAGGAAAGTGGTCTAAACTTAGTGGCACTAGGGGCACAGTTCTACAAAAGTATTTTTAAAAATTCTGCTAAACTATACCCTGTAAATACGTAAGTTGTATCTGGATAAAGATTTTTAAAAAAACAACTCAATTCTACTCTCCCTTGACTAAGGTTGTACTATGTAGATGCGTCACAGGTCTAGGGTGTCACATTGGTGACGTGAAAATTAAGCACAAAAAATGAAGTCAACAGCTGGGTGTGGTGGTGCACACTTGTAATCCCAGCAGTCAGGAGGTGGAGGCAGGAGGATCACAAGTTTAAGGCCAGCCTGGGGTACACTGTGAGCTCAAGGTCAGCCTGGACTACATAGTGAGAGCCTGTCTCAAACAAACAAACGAACAAACCCCCCCCCCCAAAACCCTAAAAAACCAACTAACCAATCAAAACAAAAACAGAAAAATAGAGTCAACTTGCACTCAGTTTTGGTGCTTTCAGAACTGAGAACATTGTTATAGGCATGTTTTGCTATATAATTTATGTGAACTGAAAAAATGAAGGCAAAATTTTTTATGTAAGGAAGTAAATCTAATTGGCTGATTGGTTTGGCAATAAAAAACTGGCTTTGTTAATTATACCAGTCATCCCCCCCCCCTTTCTTTGAGATAGGGTCCTGCTATGTAACCCAAACTGGCCTCAAACTGGCGGCTAGCCTTCTGCCTCAGCTTCCCGAGCGCAGGGATTATAAGTGAGTGCCACTACGCTCAGCTTCCATTATTTGAAAGAGTAAATCTACAGCCACAAAGTTTTGACAAATTATATTTAAAATCATATCAAAAGAAAAAAAAGAATAAAAGCATTATCAGACAATAAAAGCATTTAGTCAAGCAATCATTCAGGAAAGTATACTGACACTAATAGGATTTTGATTTCCTCAACTCTTTCAAATCTATTGTTGTACAAACTTTTGTTGAAAGAGTAGCAAGATAATCATTATTAGATAATCCTAATAATGCTTTTTTTGGTGGTGGTGGGGTATCAGGAATCAAACTCAGCACCTTGCATTTGCCAGGCAGGTGCTTACACTGTGGGTTATATCCCTGGCCCTTATAATGCTGTTTTTTAAGGGTGTATTTTCTAGAAAAAGTAAAATGAATAACTACTGATCTTGCTTACTTTTCCAGTTAAATAGTATCTAATTCTTTGCCTTCCATAAAGGTTGGAGGACCTAACTGAAATGTCAGCTGACAGATCGTTAATGATTTTTTATGACCTTACAATGTAGTTTTGGCATATACATCAGAAAGAACTCAAATAACTGAGTGTTACTACTATAATAAAATGCATTCTCTCCTCATCCACATGTTTATGTAAGCAAGCAACATTTCTCAGTACTTACATTATTTTTTTTAAAAAAGCAATATGAACTGATTTAATTAATCTGTAGATATGAGAACTAAAAAACAAAAAGTTGTATTTAACTGAGACATTCTTTTTTTTTTTCTGGTCATGGGGACTGAATGCAAGGCTCACTCATGCTAGAGAAATGCTCTTCCAATAAGCTATAATCCCAGGCCTTTTAAAAATGTATTTTAAGACAGTGGTTCTCTCCATTGCTCAGGCTGGCTTTGAACCTGTGTGATCTGTCTGCTTTAGCCTCTCAAGTAATTGGAAGAACAACATTTTCATTTGAAATTTCTGCTTAAGAAAATATTTTTAAAATATATTCAACCTGTTCCGATCAATTATGCATGATTATTTTAATAACTCAAACAATTTAAAAACCAAAACTTTTTTTTTTTTTTGAGACAGAGCCTCACTCTGCAATTCAGGCTGGACTTGAACTCATGGCAATTGTCCAGCCTTAGCCTCTCTAGTGCTGGGATTACAGGCATGTGCTATCACCACGCCTGTCTTAAAACACAAATTTTAAAAATATATATTTTTTCTTACAGGTAAGTATTATAGAGTAAGCAAAAGGAGCTCATGTTAAAAAACACATCACTTCAGGCATACTCTGGGAAGCTGAGGTAGGAGGATCAAAAGTTTGTGCCCAGCCCAGGCAGCTTAGTAACTTAGCAAGACTCTGTCTCAAAATGAAAAACAAAAAAAGGGTTGCGAATATAGTTCAGAGCAAAGGCCCTGGGTTCAGTCCCCAGTTACACAGAGACACACACAAATATCCAAAAAACAAAACAAACTATATATATATATATATATATATATATATATATATATATATATATATATCTCCATCCATCCATAGGATAAAATTTTATGAAGATATGCTAGAAAAATGTCAGTTCAAAGAGAAAAAGAATACTGTAAAATATCTGACCACTAAAGAGTTATCCCTATGCTATTTTTTGGCAGCAGTAGGGACTGAACCCAGGGGAAGTTGCATCCCCAGTCACCTTACCCTCCGCCTTTTATTTTGAGACAGCTCTTGTTAAGTCACTAAGTTGTCTGGGCTAGATTCGAACATTTGATTTTTCTTCCTCAGCCACCCCGTGTGCCAGGACTATAGTCACATATGGCTGCTAGGTAACTATTTTGTTTACAAATGTTGACATTTAGCACATACCATTCTATTTAAACTCTTGTTGAAAAACTTTAGGTGTCAAGTTAAAAATGTGCAATCGGTAGGTTTCCCTGACTCTCTCAGGAGGTACATTTGGCAGGAACTTGGGACAGTGGCTGCCTCAGTGACCAATGGCTGTCCCTCAGATACTCCAAACACCACACATCTGAAATCCAATTCTTTGTCTATCCTCCGCTCCAGCAATGTAGTAGTCACCTGGCCCAGACACTGAGTAAACTTTGACTGGATCCATCTTCCTGGTTGGAATCGCTGCCAATCTCATAGATTTTGCTCTGCCCATCTCCTGACCCCTTCTTCCTCAGTTCCTAACACCACTGTTGCCACTGCCATCACCTCTCCTAGGGCAGTACAAGGGGCTCCCCTCCTCCAACCTTATTCTCCCTACTCTGACTCCTTCACAGCCTGAGTTGACCCTTGAGCTCAGATCAAACCACGTCCCAGCTTGAAGTGCCTGCATGAGAACAGCGTCCAGACACTCCACAACCATCACACGCAAGGTCCTGCGAGCTGGCCTCAAGCTGCCTGTGCAGGCTCATCTCTTCTGCTTCCACTTACCCACCGGATAAGGTCATTCCTTGGGTCTGACCTAGATGTTCATGCCTGTAACACCTTCAGTCCTGGATTTTTACTCCTTCCCTACTTATACACTGTTCACCTAGCACTTCACAATGCTGTAACCATGCAGACAGTAATAAGTGCTGAGGATGTGGGGACACTGCAGCACCTGCACACTGCTGAAGGTCACAGAAAATGGTGCAGACACTTTGGGAACATTTTGACAGTTTTTGTTTTTCATTCTCAGTACTGGGAATTGAACTGGGAATACCCTCAGCCTTTTTTATTTTTTGAGATAGGTTATGCTACTGCACCCAGCTTAGTTTAGTAGCTTTTCAAAAGGTTAATCATATAAATACAAACATATATGCATATAACTTGTACACAAATATGCAAAGCAGTACCATTCGTATTTCCAAAACAAATAACTCAAACATTCATCAACGAAGAACAAAATGTAAACTAGTATCCATAAAAACAGAGTATTACTTGGAAATTAAAAAGGACTATGTTGAGAAGCTGAGACAGGAGGATCACAAGTCCAAGGCCAGCCTGGAAAATTTCACTGTGAGATTCTGCCTCAAAATAAAAAAATAAAAAGGGCTACAGGTATATTTCAGCAATAGAGCACTTGCATATCATGGGTTCACTACTAAAAAGAAAAAAGAAAAGAAAATAAAAGAGAAAAAGGAAGGGAAGGAAAGGGAAGGGGAGGGAAGGAAAAGAAGTACTGATACACATTATAACATGGATGAATCTTGAAAACATGCTCACTGAAAGAAGTTAATCATAAAAGGCCACAGAACTGTATGATTCTATTTAAAGGTTGAGCATCCTCAAGCTGGAAATCTGAATTGTTCCAAAACTCAAAACTTTTTGAATCTCAACCTGATACCAAAAGTGGAAAATTCCCCACATGCCCTCACGTGATGGGCTGCAGTGAAAATACAGGTACCCTATACATATTGTCAGCTTTCTGCATATGAGGCATAAATGAATTTGGTATTTAGACTTGGATCCCCTTCCCCAAGATATCTCACCATGTATCTACAAATATTTAAAAAGCTGACAACAAGAACATTTCTCGCCTGTACATGAAATGTCCAGAACAGGGAAAAATCTGCAGAGGCAGAAAGTGAGTGAGTGGTTGGTTGCCTAGGGTGGAGGGGGAAAGGATTCACTGCTAATGGGTATGTAGTCTCTTTTAAGGAAGACAAAAAATGTTCTAAAATTAGATAGTGATGATGGTTACACAACCTTATGAACAAACTAAAAAACCCCAGTGAATTGCGTATTTTAAACAGGCGAATTTTATGGTATGCAAATTCTACCTCAACACAGCTGTTTAAAACTGTTCAGAAAGCCATACCTCCTGCAATGCAATACCTGCTTCCTTTATAAAATGCTATTTGACCCCGCCTCAAAAGTTATTGTTCCAGGGATTAATCTTGCTTTTCTGAGTTCCTGCAGGCAGACTCTATACCTCTAATCACTACTTCTTTCTGCAATCTGGAATAGTATTTAGCAAGTTCTCTTTTTTTTTAGTATTTAGAAAGTTATGGAACCCAATTATGTTGGGGTTTTAAGCCCCCACCAACATTTGGTAGGTATACAAATCTGTGCATTTTCCTCTCTGCCTCCCTCTTTTTTGCCCACCTCGTACTGAGGATTGAATCTAAAGCTTTCATACTGAGCCACATTCCCTAACCTTTTACTTTGCTACCTCAGTCTCCAAGAGTGATAGCGTTACACAAGTATACCACCACACCTGGCTTGTTTGTGCCTCAGTTTCTTTATCTGTAGAATGGTATAAAGGAAAGGTTACCTACCTCCCAAGACTTGTGTGGGTAACATGTATAAAATGCCAAAAGCAGTGCGAGGGGCTCAATATGAAGTGTTACCTACTAGTGCTCAATCATAGCCACCTCTCTGCTTGTCTCTTTGGTCTTTTCCAGACCATCTTTGAATGCCCTCAAGGAGTGGCACAAAGCCTTGTTATGAGGCTTGTTTGGATCTCCCAAAGAGGACAAATACTATCACAGACTGGCAGGGGAGAGGAGCATGGGATGCCTGACTTTACCACGTCCATGGCACAGCAGCAGCTGGGCAAATTTAATCCACACAAAGTTTACTGTCAGAAAGAGATCAGGAAACAGTATACCAGAAAGTGTTCCTTAAAATCTTCCACTATATGGTTTATACTCACCCAAATGCAGAAGTATCAAATATAGTAAGGAGCCAACAGATACCCCAATTTACGCATTTTACCCACACTTGGCAAAATCCCTCTGTGTTTTATTTATTCATTCTGAGTACCAGTTATGAACAAGGCACCATGTGCTAGCTCCCTGACCTGTACGATTCTGCTTTCCCAGGCAGATCTTCTCCCTGTGGTAGCATGGAAGAGTCAAGGGGTCTGTCTCCAAATAAATATGTTCCCTGTTTACTCAAACATAAATCACAAATCCTCAAAAATTCTTGCACTTGAGTATGATCATTAGTTCTATAAAAAAGTGCTATTAGTAACAAAATATTTTAGGTAAGAGCCAAACAACCTAGAGGCTGGAAAAAACCCAAAGTGTTTGAGTTCCTTCACTTAGATCAGATAATTTAGAAGCTGACAATTTAATCTGCAGTTATCTTAATCTCATGATCCCCTTCTTATGGAACTTTCAGTTCTGCTCATGACTCTGAGAGATACTGTTGTTATTTTTACTTCTTACAATATTTATAGACACATCTTATCTTTCTTTCTTCTTTCCTTTTTGTTTCCCTCCCTCCCTCTTTCCTTCCTTCCTTCCTTTATTTATTTATTTATTTATTTATTTGGTACTGGGGAGTGAACTCATGACCTCACGCTTGCCAGGCAGGCGCTTAAGCCACTAAGCTAAATCCCCGGCCCCCTTCCTTCCTTCTTCAGATGGAGTCTTGCTGTTTTGCCAGGAGAACTCCTCAGTTCATGCAATCATCCCACCTCAGTCTCCCGAGCAGCTGGGACTATAGGAGTTACCACTATGTCTTTGTCTTCAAATGAACAAAAGCTGGTTTCAAATATTCTTGGAGATACTTTGTTCAGTCACTCTAGTAGTGCTTTTATTTCAAACTCAAAGCAGTGCTGATAAATTAGAAGGAATTGCACACTGCAGTGCATGTGCTGCAGTGCAGTGTTGGGGACTGAACCCAGGGCCTCATGTTTGCCAGATAAATGCTCTATCCATAAGCTTCATCCTCAGTCCTTTTTTATTTTATTTTGAGACAGTGTCTTGCTAAGTTTCTCAGGCTGGCCTCAAACTTGTTACCCTCCTGCCTCAGTTTCTCAAGCAGCTGAGATAATAGGCATTTGCCACCATGCCTGGTGGAAAATAGATTTTAATTTTGGTATACAAACAGATGTTAAATAAATACCTGATCACCTACTAAAGAATACATCTCTCTAAAAACAGGTAGATACAAGATAATTACAACTAGATATATATGGGAATATGTTTTACAGTGGTTTTTGTTCTGGAATAATTATGGACTTGGTAGCAAGAAGAAGTTAGCGCTGCTGAAATGAAGACTGAGTGAAAAGCTGTTCTACATGTTTTCTGGACTGTTTTCAGCATTCTGGATATAATGGGGACTTCAGGAGAATGACAAAGCAGAGTCATCTGATCATGTCGTGAAGTATACTCTGTGCTACAGGGAAGCCAAAATAAAAGCTCATTTACTGTTGGAACTATACCAGGGTCAATAGGTAGGGCATGCAATTTATTTTTATTTTCAAAGTAGGTTCTTGGATAAAGTTTCAGATTTTATAAGGGAAGAAAAGCCCTAGGGTCCTGGTTCTTGGAATTTGCTGCACACTGGAATACTTCAGGATTTTAAAAAAACACCCTGGCTCTCAGCCCCAGATATTATTCTTTTGGAACTCGCCTTGGGTATGAGCTGGGCATTGGGATTTTTAAAGCCTCACAGGTGACTCCAATGTACAGCAACTCTGACTGCCTCGGGGCCTTTTAAATATCTCACTTCCAGCAACTTACACCTGTGGCCTGAGGATCTTCAACTGAGTCAGGATGTCCGTCTGCACCCTGGGATTGGCAGTGGCAGTAAGAGCCATCACTGGAACAGAAGGGAACTTCTGGCGAAGCATATTCATTCTTTTGTAATCTTGGCGAAAATCATGTCCCCACTGTTAGAAAAGAATATTCCTTTTCAGATTATTTGGATCTTCCTTATATAAATTATCAACTGGTCAATATATTAAAACCACTTTATTCTTCAGTGAAACAGTAGAACAGTTTACTCAATATGGATTTTCCTCAGTTATCAAAAGATCACACTACTGAAGGTATAAACTTACTGTTATCCCAAGAGGGCCGGGGCTGTAGCTTAGTGGTAAAGTGCTTGCCTAGTATGCTTAAGGCTCTGGGTTTGGGCTCCAGTCATCAAACAAACAAACAAACGAACAAGAAACCAAAAAGACATCCCAATATATCAAGATGTAAAAGCAATATTTACCTGGCTCACACAATGTGCCTCATCAATAACAAAACGTGCCAAAAGCTTCCTCTCATACAGATTCTCCAGAATGGAAATTAGCCGGTTACTTGCACAAACCTAGACCGGAAACATACACGATATCTACACATATTACCTTAGTGATTTTGTTGTCCCTATGTTCCATTACAATTAGGCTGTGTTAAAACAGCTATAAAAAACTGGTTCTTATAGTCTAACAGCAGGAGAGCAGAATAACAAACCTGACAGTTTAGAATGTCTACTCACATTTAGCAAGCAGGTACACATTTAGGTCAGTGACTCTAAAATTTTATTCTGCCTTGATACATCTGAGGACCACCACATCTTTATATTGTTGACAGGATTAAATATGTATATAGTGTGTGTATATTGTCTGGGGGAAAATTATATATAGACTCTGTAAAAGTTAAGTACAACGTATTTTATAAGTTTATAGGAGTATAGACTCCATGACAATAGAACCAATCACAGCCAAATAATGACAAGTACACCTGGCACACACATCTTGACAGTAAAGTGGGAAAGGGACATAGACATCAGCTTGATGACTTATCTCACTGGTCAAATCTAGGACAGTTAGCAAAATACACAGTGATAGTGGAGGATGTAGCTCAGTGAGACAGCACTTGCCTAGCATGTATGAGGTCCTGGGTTCAATTCCCAGCACTGAGAAAAAACAAATTTTTATATATATATATATATATATTTACATGATAAAATAGTTATACATGACAACTAATTCACCAAATCCATGCGTTTACACTGATATAAATAAATACGAGGGCTAAAATGGAAAAATTTTCCTTATGGAAGAATGGCAACTAAATTAGGGAAAAAAAAATCGTAATTTGGCATCCATTACAGTAATTACTGATTTTGGAAAGTATCATCAACAGATGCTAAAATTTGTGAGTAAAATTTTGATGACTAACAGAGTATTTGCATAGTCTCAAAGTATCCCCAAACAGGGTATTTACTAATTGCTAGGATGGAGAAACAGAGTCGTTATGGTGGGGAAAGCTTCAAGTCCTACCTTAGCCACAGGGTCAGTTAACTGACACCATCAGGGGGAAACAACATAAACCTGAACTGAAGAACAGTTCTTAGAACTGGCCTTCACACTTCAAAAATGCCAAAATCACAAAAGATAAAAGGGAGCAACTGTTTACCTAAAAGGAGATTAATCTAGGTTTTTCTATTGCTATAAAGGGCATTACTGGACAACTGGTGAAACTGGAAGATGGTTTATAGATTAAGTAATATTATTTTACCAATGTAATTTCCTGACTTTGGTAATTATACTAGTGTTATGTGTGAGGATTCCATATTTTTAGAAAATGCACAGTGATTGGTTGGGGATATAGCTCAGCAGCATAGCACCCCTCTGGCAAGTGTGAGGTTCCTAGTTTGATCCCTGGTACCAAAAAAAGAAAAAAAAAAAAAAGAGAAAAGAAAGAAAATGCATGGTGAAATGTTTAGGGTTAAAAAGATATGTAGAACTTTCAATCAAATATTTGAGAAAAATATAGAAAGAATAACAAAATAATTATAAATAAAAGGTTACCATTTGGGCGTTTCTGAGTGAAAGTTAACATGCTGTACACCAACTACTCTGTTGCAGTTTTAAAGGCATACATAGTCTAGGCGCCTTCAATATTACATTTTAAAATAATGATAAAATACAAACCTTCTCTGGAGTAACATACAGAAGTTTTATAATTGGGTCTTTTTTTGATAGCTGAAGGTAAATACTTGCAGCTTCAGAGTCAGTCTTATCACCTGTCAAATATGTAGCTGGAATCTAAGTGTAAAAGTAACACATTTAAATTTTATACATTAATCTGATAGAATATCTTTTTTTAGGTTTTATAAATATTTTACAAGTCATATCAAACCTATCAAAGGAAACATGTATCTCCTAATAATAGCAATCAATACATATATTAAAAAAAACCTTAATCAGGCATAACTAAAAACATTATTTACTGCCTCCCATTATTTACTGCCTTTAATTTTTTGTTTTTGTACATAACATAAATATGAGTTTAGCATACAAGAAATTCCAGTCCTAACTCTGCCCCCCCCCTTTTTGGTAAGTGTGTTTTCTAAGTTTTAAGGCACAGTGACAGCAAGAGGCCAGAACAGTGGCGCACGGCTGTGTGGCAGTGCTCTGAAAAGAACACCAGAGCAGGGTCTTGCTGAGGTGTGGTGACTCATAACCCTGCAATCCAGAATAATTCTGTTGATGACAATGTGAAGAATTTGGCAAAGTGCAGCCATGTACTCCCCTAAACCAGCATCAGGAAAAAAGACATGAACGTGGTCACATACATGTGTATGCATTTTAAGACATAAGGGAAGGAGAACTATGCTGATCTGGTAGCAGCAAAAAAAAAAAAAAAAAAAAAAAAAAAAAAAAAAAAAAAAAAGAAATTCCTTTGTAGTAATAAAAAATTAATTAGGAAAATGTAAATTAAAAGTTCTTTCTAAAGTATATTCTCATAAAATGAGATTAAATTAGATGGTTATATGTACTTGGATTTTCCAACACTTGTGCTTAACTGTACAACTTAACTGTTGTTACTCTTATAATTCAAGAACTTACTTAACACAAAAGTTACCTGAAGTACTGAAATGTAATTTGTTCCTAAGGGCCACTTTTATTAGTGTTTTTGTCTTACAACTGACTTACGTCCAATGAAGTCAACTTTTGGACCTGATCTACTATTAGTGACCTCAAGGGAGAAATGACAATAGTGACCCCAGGAGAAACACAGGCAGGAAGCTGGTAACACAAACTTTTGCCACCTCCTGAAAGACAAAAGATGGGAAAAACCGGTTTGCTTCTATCTTGAGAATATGAAAGTAAAAGATGCAAAGGAAATTATATATAATATTCAAAAAAATTCATAGGCTACCAACTATGTTGCCCATAGTGTCAACAATGTGTAATACTGAGTGACACAAACTAGGCAATTTCAATGTGTAAAAGTGATCTTTTAGAATATTTACTATGGGCACATGCAATAGTAGAAGCAAGATTTAGGGCAAGAAACATGCAATGGAACTGCTTAAAAAGTTTACTTGGAACAGCTAAGTATAATAACTTTTTGATTTCTGGCAGTATAAAAGGCTTCTAAAAACCACGATACTAAGCTAAACTAATTACCTTCTATATAATTCATACATTTTTAAAGAGTTGGAATGTAACAAAATATGCAATACTAAAAACTACTAAACCATGACCCAGCACCTCTCTAACCAGAGGCACTTTCAAGACACCAGCTCCTTTGGCAGTGTGGCGGCACATGCTTACAATCCCAGCACTTGAAGGCTGAGGTGGAGGGACTTCTGGGAGTTTAAGGGTAGCCAGGACTACACAGTGAGACCAGATCTCAAAAAACAAACGAACAAACAAGATTCCAGCTTTTTATTATTAGCCTGAGCTTTCCAACACTGACTAGCTGGGAGTGGGAAGCCTGAACTCTCAGCACTCCCATTAGAAGAGTAATGGTCCTAACCTCCTTTGAAATAAAAAGGTAGGACTACACTTGGTTGTCCGAACAAATGATGAAGGAAAATTTTGAAATATTCTTGCCATGCAACTCTAATTCAAAAAGCCAAGACAACGAGGACACATTTTTTTCTCTGTCTTCTTCAGGGCTGGGTACAGAACTCAAAGTCGTGCACATTCTAGGCAAGTGCTATCACTGAGCTATACCTCCAGCCCCATGCATACATTTTAGAGTAACTGAAATGATCATGCATTATTCAATTTCTAATTTCACCAATTTAAAATGATAGAAGCTGGTATTAAAACAGTTTTTAGGACCTCAATTTTTTTCTTTTAACTATTCATTACACTCTTTTGTTCACATGAATAGTAGGTTAATCCGTTTTGCTATATATGTGGAAATGTCAAGGAAAGAACAGGACGTGAAGAATAAAGAGAAGTGCTCTAACACATAATTAGCTATTTCTATGGAGACATGCCATTTAACCTTTACTACAACGTCAATTTTAACATCTACAACATGCGGTAGGTAAGTGGTTAAAAGAATTTTTTTTTTTAGTCTAAAATAAACCTTATCTTGAATCATTACATATGCATCAGTCAAGAAGCTGAAACTGGGGTGGGACCTTTAAAATGCTAGGATCCTTCCAGTGTAGAGTTTTCAAGGGGGCAAATCAGAATTGAAACAAAACATGTAGAATAATCAACGAGTTAATAAAATTCGAAGTGTTGGTTAAGTCAATATTATCTTAATTTTAAAGTGAGTTGGAAAAAATTCTGATGCCAGGTCAACGTTATGTAATAATGATGGCAATATCTGACTTGCTAAAACAAAGATAGTGAGAGGACTAGCAGGTACTAAAATTTCAGATTTTCCCTGTGTCTTATCCTAATTGCTTATTTAATATTCTTATGCGAGGGGGCCCAGCAAGTGCAAGGTCCTGAGTTCAATTCCCAGTATCAAAAACACAAAAGCGGGGGACAAAAAGGAACACAGAACACTTTATGATCACATCCCCACTGTAGACGAGGAGGAAAGGGTGGGGGGTGAAGTGCCTTGCCTGAGGTCACATGGCTTGGGAGAAGTGCTGCCCTTCAAGCTCAAGCTATTACTCTGCAGCCCTTGATTTTTTACCACCTGTTACCACTACACTGTATTTAAAAAACTTAGAAACCATCATGGCCTCTGATAATGATTTTTTTGCTGTTCACTTTCTAGGCTTATTTACCTCAGAAAAAAGAAAAATTCCCAAAGAAACATTCCAGATCAAGCCAATATAGTGAGCTTTAAATTAAAAATCTTAAAAGGGCTGTAAACTTTATCATGTCAATAACTACAACAAAAAATATGAGATGATGTACCTCTTACGACGGCATGGGAGGTTTAAGAGGTCTCTAAACAATAGAAATGCTGTGTAGGTGTTCTTTTATTTCTATTAAAGAGCTTTCATTTAACATCTGCCAATGGCTTCTTGCCAATTCATATCTAAAAATACATACCAGTGGGCATCAGGATAAAACAGTCTTCACCAAGCAGTGCAGCATTGATCGCCTCAAGCTGATTAGTTCTAAAATTATGCAGGCCAAATTTTTTGTGAAAAATCTTCATCATTTCTTTAGTATGAGGAAAACTAAGACTTTGGAAGCGCTCCTGCTTTGTATTTCTGGATGCTAAGTTTTGCGTCAGCTTGTCTATGAAAACAATCAGTGTTAAGAAAGATCAGTGCATTAATGTAACCAGTTTCAGCATTTAACCTTGCCCTGCAGAACCACTGATATACCTACAGCACTCTATTCTTTATAGGGCTTCTTTCTGACAGTCCCAAGGCCTCCAGCAAACCCCTAAAGGCCCATATCAAGTCTTTCATTGACTTTTCTGCAGCTCCTACCAACACCATTTTTCCTCCTTTCAATGCTCCCTCGACCTTTCAGGGGTTCTATTTGTTTTATTTCATTTCATAGTGTGGCAGATAGAACACAGGGCATTGCACATGCTAGGCAAATGCTCTATTCCTGAGCTACACTTCTGACTCCTCCACTGGCTTCAAATCCCCCTTTCTGGGTGCACTCCACCCCTGCAGTACTGGGGATTGCACCCAGGGCCTTTGTACTAAGCGTCCCACTCCCTGCTGGGTCTTGTGAAGTCATTAAATTGCCCAGGATTTGAGTTTGTGATCCTGCTGCTTCAACCTCCTAGTGTTAGGAATACAGAGTTAGACCATAACACCTGGCTTTTCCTTCTGCTTCTTAAATTTGCAAGACTTTCAGATCCTTAGGACTGGGCTTTTCACACACAGTTTTTTGTAATTTTCCTAAGTCCTATGTTGTTGTTGTGTGTTTGTGTGTGTGTGTGGTTTTTCTTTTCTTTTTTTTTTTTTGGTGAAAGTGTCTCACTGTACAGTTCAGGCTGGGCTTGAATTCATTTTGTAGCCCAGGCTGGCTTCAAACTCACCATAATCCTCCTGCCCTAGTTTCCCAAGTGCTGGGATTCAGGCATATACTACCACACCTAGCTTTTTAAATCCTATGATCTTAAACAAATCCTGCATACAGAGAAGGTTTAGCTCTTTCCTAATACCTTTCTAAACCCCCTTCCTACAGGCATCTCCACCTATCAACAGGAAATGTCCCCACGAGTGACTCAAAAACACTGCTCTTGACAAGTCCAAAATAGCCCTCTTCAGCTTTTCTCCAAATCCACCTCTGCCTCCTGACTCCCTTGTTTTTGTGAATGGTACCAGTGAGCCTGAAACCTCAGTTGTCTGAGTTGTTCTCAGTCCTCTTTCACAGTGACTCTCAGTCTCCTCTGTGTGTCCCTGCAGGGCTCCCTGGCTCAAGAGAGAATAGATGCTCATGCCAGCTCGGCAGCTCCTCTCACCCAACACTCAACTACCTCCAAGATAATTACAAGGATCACGTATGACACATTCTAACACGATACCAAAATAAACCCATTAGGACTATTTTAAAGGTCAACAGCGTAACAGTAAGAACAACCTCCAAGGTATTAAGTCATCAACTGCGAAAAATAAGGAGGGCTGTACTTTATAAAACTGTGTTCATGTACACTTGTTTCAGTTAAAAACACCATGTGATAACTTTATAGGGATGATGTAAAGTTTAAAACTTGTATTTGGCTTTACTCTGGAGTTTTTACAGTAGCCAACTTCTCTTCTCTAGAAGCTTTTCTCATTAAATTGTGAGCTCCAAGAGAGCAGAAATGACTTGTTCTTTATCCTTATAAAATCACCAACATTACAGCGGGGCCTGGTGGTACACGCCTGTTATCCCAGCACTCAGGAGGCTGAGACAGGAGGACTATCTCGAGACCAAGGCCAGCTTGGGCAACACAATAAATTTGAGGCCAGCATGAACTACATAGAGACCCTGTCTCAAGAAAACAAAAAACAAAAACCAAAAAATCATCAGAGCTAGCACTGGAGACAGCATATTGTGAGCACTCAAAAACATCTGTTGAACGAATGAAAAGGATTTTAGGTCCAAAGAATAATCTGGTTGCTTTTAGAAATTTTTGAAATCGTAACCTTCTTAGAGGGCCCTATATTGCAATATTTCAAGACATAAAATGTTGCAGTACTTTATAATCATTTGTCATCAATCCAGAATTGTAACACACATACATTTTTAGCAGACAGATTCACCTTTTCTTCTTCCCCATCACAAAAATCATTCAAAGCTCATGAGCTTCACTGTTTTAGGGACTAAAAATTGTTAAAGATAAAGCACACTGTAATGACTTTAAAGCTTTACTACAATAGCTTATAATTACACATTTTATAAAACTACAGCTGCTACTGAGACAAAAGAGTAACTTGCTTTTAAAATTGTGATTTGGAATTCACATTACAGTAGAAATTTGCATAGAAACAATGCAAACAATGCAATGTGGTTTTCAGGCAGTGATGACTTGCTGTGGTTTTTCTTACACCATTCCTATTTTGGACAGTTTTGTTTTCCTATAATATTTAAGCATTCAATTTATTTTAAACTTACCAGTGTGATGTGGAACAACAGAAGCCCCTGGGAGACAGTGCGTCTTGGGTAAAGCAATCTTCTCTGATATTGACTTAAGTGGCCCACCTTTCTGGACAGGCTGACATGCAGCTGTGGAAGTTCTGTTAGCTGGTAAGTCCTGCATTATACTTTCCCAGTCATCATCATCATCGAAGTCATCAATATCGAAATTATCAACATCATGGGACGCCTGGTTTTCTCTTTCTAAGTTATTTACTGAAGCAGCGTGTTTTTTCTGATCTTTCACAGCAGTGCTTGTGAGAACATTTCCTGGGAAATAAGAGCTCTCATTTCTTTTTTCTATCCTTGGTGTTTCAGCCCAGTTGTTACTGACAAAGGACTTCTGTAAATGGGAACTGAATAAAGGTCTTTCAAAAGGAGGACTCAAGGTGGCTGAGAATCCTGTCTTTCTTGGGGTGGTGTTCAGTAAACACTCCCTGGGGAGAAGAGAATTTGAGGGAATGTGTGGAGCACCCGGCCCCTTAACAGAACTCCCTGCAGGGCGAGAGTCATCCTCCACAGGGCTACCAAGTGTATCAGGGCTGTGTTTCCACAATGAATCAAGACTGGCATCATTTCTAGCAAAATCTGCTTCAGCTAGGAGTTTCCTTCTGGAGAGAAAAGAGAACAGTATGATAAATACAAGCAATTTACTAGATTGGTCACAAAAGTTTATCTTCGGTTTTCAATCCAAACAGAAATTGTAATAAAATATAATCTTTTTTTCCTGGTCTCAAAAATGTGACTATAAATTGTAAAGGAAAGTTTGAAAAATAAATTCAAATTTAAATCCATGTGATGGTCATCCTTCTGAAATGTCCAGGCTGGGATGCTGAGACACGTTTGCCTGTCCATTTTCTGACTCACAGTGGTAGAAATGCAGCCAGACATATCTCAGAGGAGAGAACTCAAGATACCTTCGGTTCCGCTGCTGAAGCAGCTCGTCCCCACAATCCAAAGCTTTCAGTTTATCAAGAGGGATAGTATCAACTAATTTGCAGATGTGCTCCATCACTTGAAGAAGCTGCTGCTGCAAACTGATCGGTCTGGCTACAAAGCAATTAGGCTGTTAGTATCTTTCACTGGAAGCAAAGAGGACTTAAGACTCTGAAAGTCATGATGTAACATGTGAAGCAATATAAACACAAGGTCATAAACGACAATATATTGTACTATGATTTGCTTGTGAATTAACTTAAAATCAGATTCTCTATTTTATAGCATGTTTTCATTTAATTTTAAGATAATAATACTTCTCAGGGTAAGCAAGGTCACTGGAAGATACATAGTAATACAATTCTTTTACTGACTTTATGGGTAAATGTCACTGTGGCAACACGGGGTCCAAAGGAGCCCCCTGCAGTTCTGGCTGCCCGGCACTAGGCTTCCCACTGAAGCTCGCGGCACAGTGCAGTGCCTAAGTTTTCTTTCTGGAGACCTCCTCTCCCATTCCTTCGGTGGGCAACTGATAGGAGGCAGCCTGGTGAGAATTACAATAGTTCTGGGAGTCTTTCAGCTCACTAGGGAAGAACACCTCTTTTCAACAAGCTTGAAAGATTGCTGGTAGCCACCTCTGCTACCACCCAGAGAAAAACAGTACAAAGGAAGGCAGAAAACAGATAAACAGAAACAGGGTGGAGTTGAGGTGGAAAGACAGGACAGAAGAGGAAGCAAGGAGGAGATTCCTGAGGATGATGCTTGGACCGTGAATGCAGGCAACCTGCCCTACATGTTCGGCTCTGTTCTTTTATTTTTTGCTGTGCTAGGGATCAAAATGCCAAGCCTAAAGCACCCACTATCACAAAGTTATGCTTCTCCTCTCTGGTGGTACAAATGAGATAGTCACTTAATAAACCAGATGTGCTAGTCATGCATGTACCTCTGGTGGTTCAAGCTACCCGGGAGTGAGACAGTGATTACAGTTCCATCATGAACATGTTAAGTCAAATAACTAAGGGACAGAATTTCAAAGGAGTTAATGTTTTAGATGAAGGAGAAAGGAAGCAAAGAAGATGCCTAGATGCCTGTTAAACCTCTAGGGCTTAAAGTATATGGCATAAAATATGTTTGTTCATTTTTTTGGTACTGGGAATCACACTCAGGACCTCGCACTTGCCAGGCAGGCACTTATGCTGCTCAGCTAAATCCCCAGCTCCTGTTTGTTTATTTTTCTTGTGGTACCAAAGAATGAACCCAGAGTCTCTGCATCATCCTACATCCCTGGCCCTCCTAGAAAGCTGGGGCTACAGGTGTGCACCACAATGCCTGGCTCAGAAACAGTCTACTTAGAGAACAAGGAGCAAAAGAAAGGGGAAGGCGGAATGTTCAGAAAAGAGGATGAGGCAACAGGGTACAAACCAGGAGCAGTCAGCTGAAGGGTTTAAAGGGCAGAAGGGAGAAGTAGAGAGCACAGAGCAGGGCCAGAAGAGGACAGAGGAGGGGGAGACAATCATCTGCATGAGAAACGGGCTTCTATGGTGACTGGGAAACAGGGACACTGAGATGGTAGAAGTGGAGTTGCTGAATTCCTGTTACTTCTGTCTTCCATGCAAGGCAAATTGGCATCTGACTGGAAAGAAGAGAATGCACAATGGTTTGCAGGAACTGGAAGCCAAGGTAGGCTCAGAGAGATATGACTACCCAGCTATTAGGAAGGGGCTCAAATCTCCTTCGCAGAGATTATACTTCAGACTACAAAGGAAAACCACAAACAAGATGGCAGGGGCCTTGCCGCTGATATGTGAGGCAGCTAATGAACGAGAGAGTTGATAAAACATGAAGCCGAGCATTGTTCTAATTTTTTTTTTAAATCGATTGCAAAAAGCTAAAGGCTAGTGATCTTGATGTTAAATCAAGCAAAATTCTAGAACATGTTATCATATGGCTGTTTTGTGAGCCGTAAGAGTAAATAATTACAGAGTAAGCAGTGTTCATGAAACAGAGTAGCCACCCTGATAGTCCCTTTTCTAAAAGGATTACTAGACTAGCAGATAAGAACAGCCACCACTTGGCAAGGCCTACAGTATACCTCGAGTTCTGACAACTAGCCAGCAAGGTAGACATTGTTCCCCTTACTTCATAAAGAAAACCAAGGCCCAGTGAAGCTTAAATGATCTGCCATTCCCACACAGAAGACAGGTTTCTGTGACAGTCTGTGTCCCTCCAGGGCCTATGCCCCTCCTGCTCCCTCTTACTTCCTGGGACTCTCCAAGCCTGGTCAGAAGGTAGATCTGTCACTAGCTGAACAAAGAGTGATACATGTAATGATCGTAGCTAAGAGGGAGGCCCAGTGATGTGCTGGAGGGTTCTGTGTCCTTGGCTTAGGAGCCACTTTATCAGTGAAACTTAACAATACAAGACAGGATAGCCCGGTGGCTATCAGGGTCTCAAGTTGGCCAGATTCGAGTCTGCTGCTATCTAACACTGTGACTGTGGAGAATGATTCTGCTCTTCTGTACCTTAGTGTTTTTTGTAAGGTGCAGAGAATAGAAACTATATTAAAGGGCGGATGTGAGGATTAAATTACACTGAAGCTGACAATGTAGGGCTCTGAGGACAGTGCCTGGGACACCAACTATTTCAGGAACATCTCTAACAATAAATTCAGAGGTCAAAATAAATAGAAATTCAGAGGAAACAAAAAACAATATACATACAGGTATATTAGGTACACATGCTATAAGAAAAGTATAGCATCTTTTATACTAGATATTTAACAGAAAAACATTTTTAAAAAATAATCAGAAACAATGAAAATAAATACCCAGAAGAGTATTAAACTTTGAATGGACATCTGGACCCATAATACACACAAGGGAGAACCACAAGGATGAAAGGTCTATAAGCCAGTATCTATAAAAGTTAAAAGACTTAATATTTAGCCTCAAGGAAACAAAACAAATTTCTAGAAGCTTTATCTCTACCTCATAGGGTTTAAGTTACAGAGAGGCAAATTCTGGCTTAGTATGTGAAAGGACTGTCTAACAGGTAGCATTTTCAAGCTAGAGAATGAACCTTGTGAAAGTCTTGAGTTTTTTAGTTCAAGCAAATGCTGGCTAATAAATGAACAGGAAATGACTGCTTGATATTAGAACAAAAATCACAATACGTTTTTTGGTCACTTTGTTTTATATGGCCATAGGATGAATATGCAATCTTACTTTGTTTACAAAAGCAACTATCTGAGATATGTGATATGTCTAAATATCTGATAAGTCTAAAATCATTTTGTACCATCACAGTCCGTACTGATTTCTGGATTGGGCTCCTGCGCCGTCAATTTCTCTGGTTTCGACAAAAAGTCTTTTGACGTGTTAACATTCTCCTCTTGGTCAGAGGCATCAAGATCCTTTAATTTACTTTAAAAAAAAAAAAGTTAAATCAATCATACAACAGACCAAATAAATCTATAATTCCCCCTTAATATTTTTCTACAACTAGTCAGACAATATGTAACAGATAAAAGAAGAATGTTTTCATGTCTATGCTAAGCCTCTTTAGTTGGATCTCAAAGACTTCCCATTTTCTGGTCCCAAGAGATCTTTTTAAACTTCTAAAGCCAATTATGTTCCTTCAGCAAGTCTAGGCTTCCATACATCATACTGCACTACTTACATTCCTCATAACCCTGTGTTGTCTATTTTAGAGTTTTTTCTCTTAATTCCGAAAAACAACTTTAAAGCTCTGTACCCAATCAGACCTGTTCTCAGAGGCCTAAATGTTACTTCTGTTATTTTCAGCAAGTGGTTCTCAACATCTCTCTTCTGAGATACTAAATCACTTTGTCTGGACTTTTGGTATATGAATATGTACATACGTATAGTTGTGGGTCTGTATAAGATAACTGACATACAGATTATACAAAAAGATATTAACTATAAACATGGTCAGTCAGATTGGATAGAAAAAAATTATAAACAACAAGATATTAGAACTGCATGTTAAAAGAGAGTGTACTGTGGAAACTCAAAATAAGAACCTGTTTTGGAGTTTGAGCAGGCTTTGTTGTAGAGATCAAATTTGAGCAAACCTTCAGTGATAGGTAGGGGGAAAGTGACTAAGAAGAAAGATAAACAGACATTTCTATTTGCTTGATATCCAGGTATCAGCTATACTGTTCCAACACAGAATTCTGAAGTGCAGTTTTCTAATTAAATCAAAAGACTAATGAGTAACTATTTCTATATTGCTTTTTAAATAATAACATATTACTATCAAAGAAAATGGTTGTATTTTAGCAATGCTTTTCTGGTGTGACTTGAGGCTTAACAGAACTTGGGGTTATTGCAAGGGAGTGACTGGAGATAAACCTGAAAAGTGAAGCTAGGCACAGTGACATGTGCCAGCAGGCCAACTACTTGGTAGCTGGAGGCAGGAGGGATACTTGAGCCCAGAAGTTCACAACCAGCCTGAGAAACACAGCAAGGCCAGGGTTTTGTGTGTGTGTGTGTTTGGGGGTGGTTTGCGTCTCACTTTATAGTGCAAACCAGCCTTGAAGTGGTTTGCACAATCACCCCACCTAAGGCTTCCAATTGTTGGAATTACAGGCCTGCACCATCATACCTGGCAATACCTCACTTCTTAGGAAAATTATTACTAAAAAGAAAATTTAAGACTGAAGATAAAAGATTTTGAGAGCCAGTGTCTTACTTTTCTCTCATTACTGAGACAAAATATCTGACACCCAAAGTTAAAGCAGGAAAGGTTTATGTAGCTCACAGTTTGTAGAGGGTTCAGTCCATAATCAGCTGGCTCTAAGGCAAGATGGCACGGCAGAAGGGCATCACAAAGAAACAGTTCATGGCAGGCAAAAGGTAGCCAAGCAAGCAAGAGACAAGACAAGCCTCTTTCTGTTCCTTATATTATATCCAAGCTACTAAGATCAGGGAAAGTAGACTGATTTAATAATTACCCACCTTTAATCCTACCACCCTTAACCCTAGCACTGCACCATGAATCAGTCACATACTTTAGATTCAGCCACCTCAGAAAAATCCTGATCTATGACTGCATGAGGCTTTAGGGGGATGTTCAGGCACAAGCTATGGCGGTTAGCTACAGAGGTATTAGAATACAGGAGATAAACATATCTCTCTTTTCTATTATATACTGTCTGACATTCAACCTCAAAAATTCAGAGGTTGAAGCATTAAAAAGTAATGTATTTATACATACCATTTAAAAAACGATTTCACTTTTATAACATATACAAATATGTTTACTAGGGTACAATGTAAAATACAGAGAGAATCAACTTTGTATATAACCATTTTCTAACTGCTAACAATTTAGGTTAAGTTATTTATGCCATGACAATTAAATTGTATAGCCATTAAAGGGAATAAAAGTGAGTAATGTGGAAAAATTTTAAATAATGTTAAGAAAAAAGCAGAATATAAAATTATTATTGCATGTTGATTATAACATGCAAAAATCGAACACATATTTAGAGAGTCAAACACAAAGGAAATGGCTTGCTGAATTGTGAGAGTACAGATATCTCCTCATTTGAAATCCTATATAAAGTGGCTACAATGTCGAGTGCCATATGTACTTTTTAATGAAGAAAAAAAAAAAAGCAAAACATTTAACAAGGTCTCTGGATGGCCCAGGGGGGAGCACTGCACTGAGTCTTTGTTCATCTGTCATCAAGAGTTTCATCCTGGGCAACTACATGCTCTTCCTTGGGCGCTGCTGTTTCTCATTAAACGAGAATGCTCATTTAGATGAACTTGTGCTCAGTATTCTACCTTTCTTTGACAGGAAAGAAAAGAGGAGGGGGAAAAAAAAGAGGAGGAGCACTCTTCCGGTTTTTAGTCTTGTTATCAAATAATAACCACACTTAAACCTTTCCCAACTCATGTTAAAAACACAAAACGGGACAAAATAAAACTAGATTATATATGATACCCTCTTCCCTCCTAAATTAAGATGATATGCTACAAAGATCTGCCTCTCATCAAAATAATGATTAAACAATATAGTATACACTCCACCACAAAACTGGACTGTAAGTTAGATTAAGGGGAGGCATTAACAATAATTAGTAACTTTGAGCAGGGCATGGTGCTGCATGCCTGCAATCCCAGCACTCAAAAGGCTAAGGCAGGGCCATTTCAAGTTTGAGACCAGTCTGGGCTACAAAATGAACTCAAGGCCAGCCTAAACTGTCTGTACAGGGAGACCCTGCTTCAAAGGACCCAAAGGAAAAAAAAAAAACTAATTTAAATTATTGATGGGCCTGGCAGAATGTCTATTTCTCTTAGGACTAGCAATTAACAATAATCTTGTCATTTATTTGCTAAAATTCAGTGAATGACAAATAAAATGGCCAATATTCACTTGTAGGACTAAAAAACCCCAATATATATGTACTAATTCATCTCTCAAACAATGAATTAGCTTTGTGAATGAATTAGCTGTGTGAATTAGTTTTTCAAGTCTAGGAGTCTGGAAATGCAATATTTTGTATTCCTCATGTCAAAATCAACTACACAAGATTCATTTATGGCCCCAAGTAATTAATCCAATGAGTGTTACGATGTTAGAACACTACTGGTTTTTCAAGAATATACAAAGAAGGATTTTTTGATGCCTTCATTTAGATGCAAAATAAACTATAGAAGCACAAAGCACATTTATGTAGAAATGATACTACATAATTAATACTTTTTTCTTTTTTTGGTACCAGGGATTGAACTCACGACCTTGTGCTTATGAGGCAGGCGCTTAGGCCGCTGAGCTAAATCTCTGGACCTGATACTGTATAATTAAATTACATCACTTAAAGTATCCCACAAACAAATAATGTTTACTATTACTTATTTTACCTAAAGCATTTCAAAGAAGAGGAAGAGGCAGAAATACTTTCTTCTTCTGGAGAAGGTGGAACAAAATCAATATAATCATCATCATTATGCTCAACACACGTAGACTTCTCGATTGAATGTAGTTCAACATCCTCCTCATTGTGCTTTTCATTATTATCTAAAGTAAAGCAGTAGGTGAACATAGGTTATTTTAATAGTTAACGAGACAGAAAGAACAGGATACAAGCACTTAGGAGGAAATGCTCTGGGCAAGCCAGGAACAGTTGCAGCACGCCACCAGGAGTCCTGTCCTCTTCGCACATTAATGTTGGCCGACTTCCTCCTAAAGAGATTAGTGAGTCAACTGGACTAAGTGCAGTGGACACAGAATTGAGGCCGAAGATTTGCTTAGGGATTTTTATGACTGTCTCTAGTTAAATCAAGAAACCCATTCTTAGTATTTTCTATTTAAGTAAGAATAACATGCAGCAAACAAATCTAATAGCACTGACATTGTTGCTTGTACAGATAACCCATCTCCACTTCACCAGAGGCTCCCCAGTTACGGTATTAAGTCTCTCTCGGACTCAACATAATGTCATGCTGGTGCTTTCTAGTTTAGTGTTTACCAAGTGTTCACTTCAGAAACAACAACAAAATTCATTATAGTTCTGCTTAGTACCAATCATTTTTTAGAACTCATTTGCCCTCCAGCAAACTTGATGAAATTCAGGTGTTCAAAAATTTGAGTGGGGTATGGAGTTGTACGTTCGCAGTCCCAGCTTCTTGTGAGCTAAGGAAGAAGGATAGGTTGAACCAGGAGTCTGGGCCAGCCTGGGCGAGACCCCATCTGTTCATAAAAATGTATTTGTCTCATATTTATAACTGTTGGTCACTTATACATATGGCTGGGTCAGTTATGAGATTTTGGACATAGACCTGTCCAGAAAATACTCTGAACATAATTTATAAAATAGTGAAACACATTTCAGTCAACAGGTTACATGACACAGATTAAAAAATTCCCCTACATTAAAAAATTCCTCTGGTATTATAAGAAAATGCATTACTCATGTGTTTATGGTGATGTGGTTATGCACAATACACAGTAGTTGATATAATGAAAGTAAATATCTATGTTACTTCTTTATGTATTCACTAGGCTAAACTTTTTATTATTTTAGGGTGCATTTCTATTTATTAAAAAAAAGTTGTTACAAAATAATCTCAGGTAAGTACTGTATTCTACCTTCAAGGCGTATTGCAAGCCAGAAGTAGTGGAACCCTTGTGATTCCAGCACTCTGGATGCTGAGGTAGGAGGATCTCCAAAAGTTTGAGGCCAGCCTGGGCTAAGTAGCTGGACTAAGCTAGCCTGAATGACACAGTGAAATCCTGTCTCAAAAAAAACCAAAAAACAGAATTCTAGGAGAATGCAAAGGAGAGGACAGCCCCAAAGACCTTCCAGTGGGACAAGATGTGGAGACAAAAAAGAGTGATCTGGATGATGGACCCTGTATGGGCCTAAGCTAATGTGCATGTTTGTCTTAGTTTTTAACAATGTTTTTTTTCCTTCATGTAATATTTTAATTGCCAAAAGCAACATTCAGCCGGGAGTGGTAGCCTACGCCTGTAATCCCAGCACTAGGGAGGCTGAGGCAGGTGCATGTTTGTGTTTCAAACTAAGTATAATTACAAAAAAAGTCAAAAGTTAAAAATAAAAGCTAGTAAAGTAAAAAAGTTAGAGTGAGCTAAGGTTAATTTATTATTGGAAGAAAACACCTTTCAAACCCCGAGTGGCCTCGGTGCAGTGTTTGTAAAGCAGGCTCCTCCTGCCCTGCCTCAACCACAGCAGCCGGGTCCTGGGCTGGGCCGGCAGCAGTGAGGGACCAGCAGGCGCGCTTCTTCATCCTTCAGCCGCCTTTTACTGTGGCTGCCCTACATTTAGGTGTGTGTAGCTCTGCGAAATTTTCCCACTGTGATCTGGGTGCCCACGGTGTTCAGTGCAGCACAGGCCACGCCACACAGCTGCAGGGTGTGGCTCCTGGTTTTGCTCTGTGGTATTCACACAATCACAGATGCCTAATGATACAGTTTGTTAAATACATTATCATAATGACGCAGTGCCTGACTTTACTTCACGGGCATGATTATATCATATTTGGTGTGTCACTTAAGGAATTATATATACTGCAAAGCTCAGATTCACTTTCCAAGTCTATTACTAACCAGACATTTTAACTTCCATGTACCTTATTTTCTTCATGTATAAAACCACCAATCTGTTCTTGGTTTCATGCAAATATTGTATCAGGAGAATAAAACCTTCCATTTCATCAGTATGTGCCAACTCAAGAACGTGACCAATGGATTATTCAATAAGCATGTCAACAGATCCTAAAACTCTTAAGGATGAAAGCTATATAGTATTTATCACTGTCTCCAATGCCTTGTTTTAGATTTAAAAAGATATTCAATATATGGAAATGAAGATAGTTTTTACCTCTTTCATCTCCCAAACATTTCAAAGACTGACTTTCTTGAGTATCTTCATTTGTAAGCACTTGGGGAACAGAGTCATCATCGATGCAAATCACACTACTTTTTAACCATTTTGAGTCATCTTTTTCTTCCTTAGTCAAGTCTACCACAGGTTGGCTTTCAGACTGAGTCAAATCTGCCTTCACAGTATTTGTTTTATGAGGTGGTGCGTTAAAAAAATTTCTCTTGGCCTTTTTTGATTTCTGAGCAGTGCTTACTCTTATGAGGTGATTTTTAGGTGGTGTACCAAATACTTTTGAAGTTTCTGAGGTATCAAAGTCATCTAAGTCGTCCCAATCATTCATAGTGTAGAAAGAATCTGAGGAAGAACTAAATTCCAATTTCTTGAGAATAGCATCATAGGGTTTCTTTACAGCCGATTTGTTTTGAGTAGCAGGTAAAGCTTTCTGTGAAGTTGGCAACAGTAATGGTTTTGAACCAGGTCCTTGGCCTTGTTGTCCTGATGTAGCATTTTTAAAGAAGCCATTCACCTTTGTCTGTTGATTTGGAGTATGGGGTGGAGGCTCAGTGAAGGAAAAGACCTCTGACACATTCACGTCTTTATCACTTAACACTGGTGTTTTTGCTACTGACACACTAGTTACAGAGGCATCGTTATCAGAAGATGTTTTCTTTTTAAACGTAAAACCACTGGAAAATAAAAAAAAATTGGAATTAGATGAATTCATTTGTTGTTGGTGTTACTAGTTGACCCCAGGGCCTTGTGTGTGCTAAACAGGCACAAGTGAGTCAAATCCACAGCCCCTAGAACACTGGTGGCGAACCTATGGTCCAGGTGCTGCAGCAGGTCACTGCTATCACTGAAAGTTCTGAACAGTTTGCAAGCACTGCTAGATGAATTCACAAACTCATCCACTGTACAAAACTAAAATGTTTTACTAATTTCTATGACATGTGACATTAATTATATTAAACGAGCAAAGAATGTGTCTCCTTGTGTGATTTGAGAATTTACAAGGTAACTTAAATTATATTTTGTGCACTCTGATCTTTCCCATTCAGAGGCTAGCAACTTAGTTTGGAGCATAGCTAGGCCATCCTCATACTGTATTTCTCAGGCTGGGAGTCCTTTTATCAGCACCTCCAGAAGGAAGCAAAGCACATGGGAGAATGTGGCAACTCAAATGTGCCTACTTTTTGCTCCTCTGATAAGAATTTCAAGGGGAAAAAAGAATTAAAAACTGTTAGTTGTGCTGAGATCTGAAGGACAAGCAAAGGAGGCAGGAGCTCTGGCTACTTGCTAGATTTTTTGACATGAAGATCAATGGTGACTGTCTAAAGTCAAGCCCCAACAGCACTGTGTGCCACCTGGTAAGGGCACAGCATATAATACTAATTACTGTATTATTACATATCATTAGGAGTTTAGAGCACAACTTGTAAGGGGGGGGGAGAACTGGAGAGCTACACTTGCCTTATATATTCTTTTGGGAAGCATACTATCCATTTATTCAACAAATCTTTATTAAACAAGTATTATGAAGTATAATAAAATATGATGAATGTCTCAACTGAAAGTAAAAAATGTTATTACAGTAAAAGACACTTTGTCATTAATCCTCCTCAAAATACTCTCTGTCATGTGAACACATCATTCTTGCCATTTTCTGACGCAGTTCTTTAAGTCTTCTTTTGTGAATGTCTTTTTGTAGCTATCCTGATGTCCTGAATCAATTAAAAATGTTTAGGCAATTTATGTGAACTAAAAATTACTGTGTGACCCATTTACTTTATTCATCAGATCTGGCACTATGAAACTTCTGACTCTTTCTCAAAGTCAAAATGACCACGAAAGGTAAACGTTTTGAATCAATTCAGGACACTGAGGCAGCCATGACTGTACAACTAAAGACACCCAAGAAGAGCACTTCAGAGCTGTGTCATAAAGTGGGAAGAACACTGGGATAAGTGTGCTTGAAGGGAGCGGATAGATTTTGAGAGGAGATGCATGGCAATATATCTTTTACATAATAAAGTTTTTTTTTTAAAACCATGCTCTATCTTTAATTTGTTTGTTTGTTTTTTAATTGGTACCAGGAATTGAACTCAGGACCATGTGCTTACAAGGCAGGCACTTACACCGCTGAGCTAAATCCCCAGTCCCTACCTTTAATTTGTAATGTGAGACGTCACTGAACCTCTGCTCCATCTCATTTGTACACTGAAGGAGGTGAAACACATGACAGACCTCATTTTTCTAATACAGTAACTTGGTTCCTATATGACAGCAAACCATCCAATGTACTTACCAAGATTTTGGTTTTAAAAGACTTGATTTATTATTAAGTTTTCTGGCTGAGTGGCGCTCTAGTTGCTCTTGCAGATTATTTAGAGGAACAGCAGCCATGTTCCTAAAAGGTGAGAGGAAAACATCCATAGAGTTAGGTATGTTGCACTACTCACAATGTTTGTGGAACTAGATTCAAACAAGCATTAGTTTCCCCTTTTTTTTTAAAGTTAGGGTCTCACTATGTAGCCCAAGCTAGCCTTGAACTCATGTTCCACCTGCCTTAGCCTTCCATGTGCTAGGTTTATAGGTTTATAGCCCAATTCAAATAGGCATTGTTCTAATTGTGCCCACAGTTATGAAGGGATTCTAAAAATTTGGTGAACTCCAGTACTTGGGAGGCTGAGGCAGGAGGGTCGCCACAAGGCCAGTCTGGGCTACATAGTGAATTCAAGGCCACCCCAAACTACACAGCAAGACCCTAAAAAAAAAAAAAAAAAAAAAGGTCAACAGATTGTTTTGATATTTGTATCTGGTGACACATAAAATACATAATCTTTAAAGCTTTCTTGAATAACAAAATTACCTCTTTCCCCTTCTCTTCCTCCATACACATTAAAATAAGCACAACAGATACTAGAGGAGGGATCATAGAAAAACGGGATCCGGCCAAGGCTCAAAGGATAAATGGAAATAGACAAGGAGTGAGACAGGAGGGAGTGATCAAAGCAAACAGAAAAACTAAAGAACAAACAAATAATTGAATTCTCTGGAAAGAACAGTACCACCAATGAGTGTGAAGGGTTACCAGCAAGACACCATTCTTAACTTAAAAGAACATTTTTACTAAGCATATTTATGTTTCTTGTATAATAAACTGTTGTATTGTTGAGCTATTGCCTAGGAAAATGTATAGCTTATGTCACCTTAAAATTCCTGGAGCTAAAGAAAGATAGTTGTGATCTATGGTCAGCAAAACATTTTTATTTTAGCTGATAGTTATAACCCCTTTTTCTGCTCTATCTTTATCAGACATTGACTTTTATCTTATACTATGCATCTTAGGAGAATTAATAATGCTACATGGTATTTGTGGAAGTTTTATATAAGCTGTGTTTTACTCATTAATTATTAAAATAACCTATGCCTTCAAACATATGATACATGTTTGTGATGACAGAGGCTAATTACCTTGATGTAATCATTAATCATTGTGCACATGTACAAAATAGAACTCTATCCTTAGATATGTGCAATTATGTATCAATTCATGAAAATATTCTATATCAACTATTTTAAATGACAGTGAAAAGAAAAATTTATAAGAAAATGAACTACACCAGTTGAGAAATCTCCCCATGTTGAGTTTGATAAAGATGACTGTGGTAAAGATTTTCTCCCACCATCTCTGAAAAACAGCATTATTTCTGCTACAGCTTCTTGATATTGAATAATCATGGAGTGAGTCATCTTGGTATGTGAGTTACATCTCAATAAAGTTAACACACACACACAGCAGATAGAAGGGTATAATGAACCACCACACACCTATCATCTAGATTCAACAATTATCAAACTTGTCTAATATTTTTCATCTGTACACATACACCCTGAGGTCCTCAAGCCTCCACTCAGAAGTCCAACTCCAAAAATCAGCCAGATGTAGTGGTGCACGCCTGTAAACCCAGGACTTAGGAGCTGAGACAGAAGGATCTCAGTGAGTTCAAGGCCTGCCTGGGCTACACAGTAAGTTCAAGACCAGAGTGAAAGGGACTGGGGATTTAGCTCAGTGGCTTAAGCGCCTGCCTGGCAAGCATGAGGTTGTGAGTTCGGTCCCTGGCACCAAAA
>PVJX010003508.1:0-25968 GCA_004027295.1 Dolichotis patagonum | reverse complement strand
AACTTACAGGTCAAAATACACTGGGTCTATTTCAGCTCAGTAGCTATGGTACTTGAGAATCCTTAGGATTCCCAAATGGTTTTGTTTGGCTAGTGGAAGCCTTTTCAGGGAGGCTCTTCAGTCCTCATGGCATAATCTTAGCCATCTAAGTCAGATTCCATATGGTGTAAAAAGATGTTCCGGGCCTTTTTTTTTGAGACACAGTCTCACTATGCAGTTCAGGTTGGCCTTGAACCACTATGTATTCTAGGGTAGCCTTGAACTCACAGCAATCCTCATGCCTCAGCCTCCCAAGTGCTGGGATGACAGGTCCCATGTCCACCACCTGGACAGGACCACCATGTCCAGCTTCCAGACTTATCTTGCACATGTTTTTGTTTCAGAGTTGGCTGGAATAGCCATTTCCCCAAGCAACACTGTTTGTTTTTGGACATAAGGTCTCACTGCATAGTTCAGGCTAGTCTTGAACTCACTATGGAAGTCCTGGTTGATCTCTAACTTGTGGCAATTCTTCTGCCTTAGCCTTCCAAGTGCTGAGATTACAGGCATGTGCCACCGTGCCCAGCAGCACTAATTTTTTAAAAAATGAATTATATTTATAACTCCTGCATATTCTAAGGGAAGCGGGACACAGGGCAGGGGATAGGACGACATGAGATGTCTGATTCTCAGCCCACATGCCGGCAGGATCACAGCCACCCCCCAGAGAGGGGAGGAGTTCCTTGTTCTCCGGCACCCAGAGTCAACCATACCGTGCAGGTCCCGACGCGCCAGGGTTTCTCTCCTTTGGGCTGCCGAAAGTCTGCCACACTCTCAGCCGCCCCCCAGAGAGGGGAGGAGTTCCTTGTTCGCCTGGCAACTAGTTGACTAGTCAACTGCACTAACTGTACTTCTTTACCCATTAACTATCATCTCTCAATCTTTCCCTCTTCTCATACCTTTCCAGGCTTTGGTAAACACTAGTCTACTCTCTTCTTGTCTAAGACTGGATTAGGCAGTTTTCCTCATGCTGGGATAAAATACCTAACAACTGCAACTTAAGAGGAGAGGTTTGGTTTCTGTGGGTTCAGTACATAGTTGGCTGGCTCAAAGGCAGGAGCAGCATGATGGAAGGGCTTGGCAGAGGACAGCTGCTCACCCCATGGTACGTAGGAAAAAGAAGAGCCAAAGACAAGAATACACCCTTCCAGGTCATGCGGCCAGTGACTTACCTCTTCCAACCATATACTTTCAACTACAAACTTCTCAATGGATGAATCCACTGACAGTATCCTCTGTAACCTCAAAGCCCAATTTCTGAACATAAGAGACCCAAGGGACATTTTAGATCCAAATCCAAACGAGATCAACTTTAGCTTTCACACATACATGAAAACACGTGGTATATCTTTCTGTGCCTCACTTATTTATGTCTTCCAACTCCATCCACATTGCTACAAAATGATAAAATTTCATTTTTTGAGACTGAATATTATTGTGCATATATATATATATATATATATATATATATATATATATAATTTACCCACTTATCCACTGGTGGACACCTAGGTTAATCTGTATCTTAGCTACTGTACAAAGAACTTCAATGTGCACAGGTCTCTTCATATTGATTGCATTTTCTTTGGATATGTACCAAGTTATGGTGTGCTGGATCCTGTGGTAGTTCTATTTCTAGTTTTGAAGAACTTCTATATTGTTTCCCTTGATAGCTGCACTAAATTACATTTCCACACACAGTGTGCAAGAATTCTCCTTTCTTGCATTCTTGTAATTGTTACTGTTTTTTGATAATAGCCGTTCTAATGGGACAAGATAATATATCATTACAGTTTTGATTTATTCTTCCCTGTTAACTGGTGGTATTTTCTATTTTGTTTTTTGAGAAAAGGCCTCACTATGTAGTACAGCGATCCTCCTGCCTCAGCCTCCTGAGTGTTAGGATTACAGATGAGTGCCATCATACCTAGTTTATTGGCCATGTGTATGTATCCTTTTTTGAGAAACACTGGTCATTTTTCCATTGTTCGTTTGTTTTTCCTTTTTGAGACAGGATCTCGCTAATATACCCCAGACTGGCCTAGAATTCAGCGACCCTCCAGCCTCAGCCTCTCAAGTACTGGGATTACAAGTGTGGGCCACATCACCTGGCAATCCTTCCATTTTTTAAATGGGATTATTTGGAGGTTCTTTGTTTCCGTTTTGTTTACCTTGGAGTTCCTTTTATAGTCTAGAAATTAATCCCTTGTCAGGTGAATAATTTGCAAGTATTTTCTCTCCTGTAGGCTGTCTTCTGTGACTGTTCCCTTTGCTGTACAGAAACTGTTCAGTTTGATGTAACCCCACTGGTCAAGTCTCTCTTTCTGTGCCAATGCTTTTGGTGTCATAATCTGAAAACCTTTCCCCACACCAATTTATTGAAGTGTTTTTTGTTCTTTTCCTTCATAGTTTCAGTTTCAGTACTCTGAGATGATTTTTGTATATGATGTGTGATATGGGTCTGATTTCTTTCTTCTGATAAATGATACCCAGTTATCCCAGCTCTATTTATTTCCAACACCATTTATTCAGAAGATATTCCTTTTTCCAGAGTATATACTTGCTACCTTTGACAAATGCCAGTTGGTTGTAAATGGGTAGAATTTATTTCTGAGTCTTTGTGCCTATTTTTATGCAAGTATATGCTGTTTTGGTTATGCTACTTATGTAGCATTGTTTGTTTACTGAGACTGAGTCTTACTATGTAGCCCAGGCTGGCCTTGAATTCTCAGTCCTAGTATTTCTATCATCAGCATTTCACAATTTTCACAGTAGAGCTCATTCCCTTAACTTATTCCTAGTATGATGGTCAATTTGATGGGCTTGAGAGACGTCTAGGAGATTTGTACTGCACCCTCTGGGTGTGACTGGATGGTCACGGGGTCTGACCTTGGAGACTGTATCTGGTCCCTAGTCCTTCCTCTTTGGCACTGCTCCCTTACTGCAATTCTTGGATACCATGAGTTGAGTGGTTTTCTTCTGCTCCCCCTTTGCCATAGTGGTCCTGCCTTGGAGTCAATCAACAATGGAGCTTTGAAATCACGAGACGAAATAAACCTCTCCCTTTAATTTGAGGGTGTCATGTATTTCGTCCTGTAAACAGGAAACCTGACTAATACACAAGGATTTTGTGGGGTTTGTTTTGGTAGTTTTGGTAACTTGAGACTGCTTTCTTGATTTCCTTCTCAGCAATTTTATTACTGATATACAGAAAACCTACTGATTTAAAATCCAGTGACCTAATAGAGTTCATTCATCAGATCTAATACTTCTTTGGTATGCGCCTCCCTCCTTTTCTTGAGACAGGGTCTCACTATGCTGTGTAAACTGGCCTCAAGCTACTCGGATCACCTGAGTATCTAGGATTATAAATGCTTCCCATGGTACACATTTTGAAGACCAAAAATACTGGTCTTTAGCCAACTGCTTGGCATATGCCTGTAATCTCGGATTGCAAGTCTGAGGCCAGCCTGGGCAACTTAGTAAGATCTTTTAAATAAACTTTAAATAAAATGGACCAGGGATATAGCTCAGTAATAGAGTATATATTCAACAAAGGAGACCTCTTGAAGTAGTACGAAAAGCCAATGCTAAAGAATTATTGAAGAAGTCTTATCTGATCTGATCAGTGTCTTAACACTAATAAAAATTTAGACCAGAAGTTGAGATGACCTTGTATGACATGAAAAGAAATACTGTTACCGCATTTTAAAGTCACAGAAGTTGACTTTAATCATTAGCCATAGCCTTACCTTTAAAACTGGCTATTGAGAATTGTTCCAAAGCTGGGAGTAGTGGCAGTATATGCCTATAATCCCACCTATTCAGGAGGCTGAGACAGGAGGATTCTAAGTACAAGGACAGTCTAGGCAACTGAGGGAGAACTTGTCTTAGAAAAAAACCAAAACCAAACAAATAAAACAACTGTTCTCACAAGAATCACCTTAAAAAATTTTAAGTGAAGGAACTGATGATCTGAATGAAACAGAATTAAACACACTCTAAGAAAATTAATAGAAAAGGACCATCTCCAGAAAGTGGGTAATTATTAGACGGTATGGTGGCTTATGCCTGTAAACTTAGCACTGGTAGCTCAGGCAAGGGGCGTACTGTGAGTTCAAGGCCACCCTGGGCTACATATTAGGATTCTATCTCACAAAACAAAACAAACAAAACACAAAAGTAAGATGTAAAAAATCTTAATGAAACAAGGAATGGCAAAAACAGTTTTAGAGGGCAGAATTCTTTTTCTTTCAAATAAATGAGATTAAATTTACTATTTTCAGTGCTATCAAAATTAAGACTATTTTTCTTCTGAGGGTCAAACTTTCCCTTTCCTTTTACTCTTTTTATTGTCAGAAGATGGCTATTTCAGGACATCAAGAGATAGCAAAAAAGACTACTCTGAGACAGTTGCTGCCAGGTAACATTCAGATGTTTGTTTTTAGTCTTCTGCTAAAAGTGGAGGTTTTGGGGGGTGGTTCCTGAAAAACGCAGCCCAGTTCTAAAAGCTTTACAAGGTGCCTGTTCAAAGAGGCGAAGATCCCTTTCTTGGAGAAGCAGTGAATTTCACCTCAACTGGGGAGCAGGGGCAAGCCACTCTCTCCTCTGATCAATGTAAACATCAAACAAACAGGAATTTTTTTTTAAATAGTGCTGGGGATTGAACCTAGGGTCTTGTGCATTCTAGGCAAGTCACTACCTCTAAGCTCCGCCCTCAGCACCTTCCTCCCCACTTTTAGTTTGGAAGCAGAATGTCACTACTTTGCTTGGGATGGCCTCAAATTTGTTATCCTCCTACCTTAGCCCCTTAAGTAGCTGGAATTACAGGTGTGTAACACACCAGCAGACACCACCAGCTGCGAAGTGACATGTTGGGTACAGGGGCACTGCATGGTCCCCATCTACAGGTAAAAGAGCTGCCAGGTTAACCAGAGGATGACTGACTTAGCTTTTCGGTCCTTTCAGGCCCTCTGACCCTTGCTTTCTCCCTGGTGCTCCCAGAAGGGTTAAAGTACAAAGGCCACATCAGTTCTTCCTTTTGCTCCACACAGTGGAAGGTGGTGGGAGGCGGCAGCCTTAGGGTCAGGTCTAGTCACTGTCCTGCTGGGTTTGTCACTTACTGTCTCCGAGCCCTGGGAGAGGAGCTCTTCCTATGGTTGGGATAATTATACGTCATAGGATGTTTGTGAGAACGGGAAAAGACCCTACGTAACAGGCACACACAGTGCTGAGTGTGGGGTAGGTACCTAATAGTGTTTAGCCCTCTTCTTTCCTTCCCTTCGATATAGAAATGCTTGCTCATGTGAAAGAACCTAGGACAGAAGTGGGCAGATAGTGCAGTGGTAGAGTGCAGGGTTAGCATGCAGGAGGTCCTGGTTCAACTCCAAATACCAGCAGAAAGCAATTGATACTGAAACATTATGAGCCTTGTTTCAAAAGTCTTTGGAGTCGAGTGTGGTGGCGTACACCTGTAATCCCAGCATTTGAGAGGCTGAGGCAGGAGGATCACCACAAATTCAAGGGCAGCCTGGTCAATGTAGTAAGTTCAATGAGACTCTGTCTCATTAAAAAAAAAAAAATTGCACATTCTCTTCATTTATTATTTCAAATATATGTAGTTTATCTTCTGAGACGAGCCATGTAACTATGTGACTTACTTAGAGCTGTCAAAATTTATAATTTCATTATTTCCCACAAGAAAGGAAAATGCATTAATAACTGGATATCAAGTGGTCTACAAGCTTATTTTTCCAAGGATTTCCCGTATCAGTTTTTATTACATAGTTTTAACCTCTTATTTTCATCTACAGGAAAAATGTATTTAAAGTAATTCTCAGTCTTTTATAAGTAGGTTATATCTCTTTCATTATGTAAAATCACATTTAGGTATGTGAGAGGAAAAGTTAAACAACATAACAGATAAAAAAATAAAAAAGACCTTCAGGTTATACCTCACAGAAAAGTTCAAGAACAGAAGCCATTAAGTCATGCTAAAAAGCTCAAACTATATTTATCTGACCCAAACACTACAGTAAGAAATGCATAAAGCTAAAAATTAAAAATATAAAGAGAAATCATAGAAAGAAACAGACTTACAAGTAGGTTTGGTATGGCAACAGATGGTAAATACCAGGAATTCTAAACACGGGACAAGAACGGAGTGAGGGATGTGCTTGGGTGAGGAGCCCAGGTGGCTCTGAGCAATCATGCACTCTCCAGTTTCCTTATTCATAAAATAGGGAGCCTGAGTCAGATAATTTCTATGATTCCTTCTAGACTTAGCCTTTGAAGGTTCTAGAGTTAACAGGGACTGTATGTAGTAGGAATAAAATGAGATATATAGAAAATACTCCTTTAGGGCCAGGGATTTAGCTCAGTGACATAAGTGCCTGCCTGGCAAGCACGAGGTCATGAGTTCAATTCCCGGTACCCCCCCCAAAAAAGAAAATACTCCCTTAATCAAAATGATGAGAAATTTTTTTTAAAAACCCACTATAGAAAAAAAGATTGAGTACAAATCACTCAATCACAAGAAACAGAAAACCAAAATGAACTGTCAAAACAGGAAGAATTTCTAAAAACTTAAAAAAAAACACTACCCCCAAATTTTATAGAACAAACACGGTATTGGTCTTAAAATAATCATAAAAATAAAATAAGAAACAGTTTCATGCTCACTAACTTCCAATGAGCTGTGACACTGCTTGGCACAGCTATCTTTTGTGGTCAGCTTGCTCTCCCTCCCTACAGCCACTTTCTCAAGCCGCCTCCTCCCTGCTCTCTCTCAGACGACTGCCTGGGCACCACATAGAGAACGGACAACCATCACAGGCCTCCTTCCGGGCTGCCCTCTGCAGCAGCCCAGGTTCTCCCCCTGAAGCTGGGGGTGCTCAATGCATAATGCATCTTCCATCTTCCCAAAAGCCTTACGTGTACCCACTCTTCACAGCACTCTTATTCTCAACTACTAGTTTCCTTTAGCTTTTAAGTATGAGAGAAATTCTTCATTTGGTCACAAAAACACAAACACAACACTTACATAAGCCATCCTCTGCTTACAGACGTCTGGTCCTTGCGGAGCTGAACTTGAGGAAATTTTACTCTCCACTTCCCCACTCCCAACTGCTCTTCTCACATATATCTGGCTTTGCCCCATCACAACGCAAGCACCTGAAAGAGGGCCCCTAATCTCCACATTAATTCATCAACAGCCCCTTTCAATCCTTAGCTTTCCTGACCTAGCAGCAGTTGACTACACTGTTTTGAAATATAGTTGGTGCCTTTTTTCCTGCATTCCTGCTCAGCCATCCCACACCCTCAGGAAAACCCGCTATTGCAGCAGCAGCAGTGTAAGTGGTTAAAAGCACAGGCTCTGAGCCAGAAGACATAGGTTTGCATCCTGTACCTGCCACTAGCTCCGTGCCCGTGGACATACCTCTTAACCCCTTGGAATCACAGGCTCATCTATGAGATGCAGCCTCCCTGTAACAGCTGTGATGCAAACCGAAGAAATCAGTATTTTTGGAGCACTAAGAATGTGTCTGGCAGTTGGCTAGCAATATGCAGTGTCTCATAAAGTCCTTTCTGATGTACCTTACAGTAACATGGCTTTCCCTGAAGTATAAGGGCAATCTGGCATCCACCTCTGAATTATTTGATTGGCTGTTTTCTCCACTAGATTGTAAAAACCACACAAATATGGGCCTTTATCAGTTGTTTGACCCATAACATCGTTAAGTGCCCAGAACTCCACCAATATTTATTGAAAAAAGAATAAAAAAAATACTAAGGAATACAAAAAAAGTTTTTAAGTGGTTTATAATGACATCAACCATGGTTATTCTCAGAAATGTGAAGTTGGAAATGGTGAGCCCTGCTCATGAGACTCTGCCAGGCTCAGTATGGCGCCTGCCCAACATGGCGCCAAACCATAAAGCAACAGCGTAGCTCTCTTACACTAACTCCTGTGCTTGTCTTCTGGTCCCAAAACAATAAACTTCCTGTCTCCTTTTGCACATGCGCCAAAGGTCCTCCAATTCCCCTCCCAACACCATCCACTTAGGTATGTCACCCTCTAAGCCAAACAGTCCTCCAGTTCTTTCCCAACACGATGACCTATCCACTCACATAGTCTCCACCCCATCCCAATCCCGAAAAGCTACTCCCCGGCTTTGTCTCCTTTGAGTGTTCTTGCAATCTCCTGCAGCCCTCCTACACCAGCAATCTTTTTTTTTTTTTTTTAAATCTCTGTCTTCGTCTCTCAGCTGCACCAAAAAACCTAACAGGAAAAACATTATGTGAAACCAGTAATATTAAAAAAAAAAAAAAAACCAGTAATATTACAGTATTATCTTAACTGCTTAGTAAAAACTAGTGTGATTAGATCAACAGATTTATAAAGTATATATCCACTGAGACACAACGTACATGCAGCAACATCAGCTACTCCAGTGTATAACTGAGTAAATAACCTAAGGCATAGAGCAGTTCCCAAAACACAGGATTCCCTGTACCCTTTCCCAGTTAGATTAACTTTGCTAATTTTTCCTGACTCCTATACATGAAATCATACATCTATTATCAATGCATTTTTATAAATGCATCTGATAAAATTTAAACCATTTCTAACACAATAAATCAGATGTATTTAAAAAAAATTAAAGACCAGCTGGGCATAGTGGTGCACGCCTTTAATCCCAGCACTTGGGAGGCTGAGGCAGGAGAATCACTGTGAGTTGAGGCCAGTCTGTGCTACATATAAGACCCTGTCTCCAAGAACATCTGTTGAGTCCCAAGAACCTGAACATCAGTTTTGATAGAGCAATACTGGAGGAAAATGAAAGTTCAAGGCATCAAAGTTTAAGACCCACCCATAAAAAGAAGTCTTTCCCTACAAAGCAGCATTCCAAAGAGCTATATCCTTCAAGAGAAGTAAACAAAAGTCAAACTCGACTTCCACTCCCAGGAATCCTAAGGAAAAGTAAAGTTACCATTGTTGAAGAATGGAGCATAGAAGATGCTGAACCCACAAGTTTTCAAGCAATTTTTATAACCTAATTAAAAAAAAAACTCTGTAAGTTATGAATTTAAATTAAGGTGAGCCTAACTCCAAGTTTAAACCTTCTCTGGAAGAATATGTTCTTTCCTATTTGGTGTATTTTTTTTTTATTTTAGAGAATAAAAACAACAAAATGAAACAAAACAATGAGAGTGATGTTGGATTTCAAAAACAAGACAGTAGCAAATCAACAATAGTTACTATATTGTGCACTGTTATCCTTTAAATAGTTGTTCAGATCACCAGATACAGGCACACAAAGTTAATCAAACAATATAAACTCTAAGTTGTTTCTTTACTTCAGTTGCCACTGTTATGGCAGGTTGTGAGAGACACTCAGAGTGGCCAAGAACTGATACAAGCAAGCTTCATTAGCCAGCAGACAGTGGTCAGCAATGCTAAAGCACCAACCTTGAGGCTGTGGTCTCAGGGGTTTTTATACATTTAACAAGCTCCTCAGTAACCACAGCAGTCACATCACTTCACTTGGAATCTTACAAAAGTGCCATAAGGTCTTTCTCAAACATCGGGTTGTTAACCAAACAGGATGGGACAAGGGTCAGCATGTCTACTGTTTGATGTAACTATTTGTTCCTCCCTTGTGGGTTTTTATGGCTAACTAGGAGGGGGTTTTGAGGACTGAGTTTATCCAAAGGTTAACTACAAGCTAAAATGGAATCCTAAAACAAAAATGGAGTTACTTTTTTTTTTTTTTCACTGGGAATCGAACTTAGAACTTTGTGTTTGCCAGGCAGGTGCTATGCCACTGAGCTATATTGCTGGCCCAAAGGAGTCACTTTTGCCATGTCAGTATCATCTGAGAAATTTCAAGTGTGCGGCTTCTAATTTCTTCTGTGTCTATGTCTCCTGGACTTGTGATGGGTGGGCTGCAAGTCTGAGATTGCCTCTTGCTCCTTCGTCTTGATGTTTTCCTGTGCTTCTCTGAATCAGCCGGTTGCTGAGTCCTGGGCGCTTGCTGCACTGGCTGCCTGTTCCATGGTGCAGGGGATTAGGCCAGGCACCTGGGCTCCTTCAATCCAAGGTTCCTGGGGTAGCAGACAGGTGTAGGGCAGTGGTTCACTGATGCTCCCAAGACAGCAGTGAGGCCTTGGGGTGTGGCTTCTCCTCTGGCCCATTGTGGTAGGCTCACTGTAGGGTGCCAGGCCCTGGTTTTTTTGTTGCTTTTTTGAGACAAGGTCTCTATGTAATTCAGGCTGGGTTTGAACTATGTAGCCCAGGCTGACCTCAAATTCACAGCAATTCTCCTGCCTCTGCCTCTCTAGTGCTAGGATTACAATGTGCCAACATGCCCAGTTTGTAAGAATACACTCTTATCCTAGCCTGAAATAATTAGCACAACTAACTGTTCACGGACAATGCATAGCAACACAGCCATGCACACATGGAAACAGCACTGGGAATGGACCAGTAGACAGAGACAAGTGCTATAAGGTTGGAAAATGAAAAGCAACCATTCATTGCATACTGAGATAAATAACAGACAAGCTTGGAATTATCTGCAGAAAACAGCTAGAGAATCACCCTGCCAACAGAACTTCCAAGGATGAAAAATAATTAAAATTAACAACAGTTTTGCCACATTACACAAAGCTAAAGAGATAATTAGTAAACTGAAGGGAAAGGTAAAACCAAGTGCCCAGAGTTAAGTTTTTTGGTGCAGTTGAGAGACACAGAAAGAGGCCTTTATTGTAGGCACAGAAGGGTTGCAAAAGAGTGCAAATTCTCTCTGACTAGAACAAAGAAGTGGCTGGGCTTTTATTAGATCTGACTGAGAGTGGAGTTTGGAGAGGCGGGCAAGGACAAATCAGCAGCTGATTGGAGGAGTATTGGCATGGGCCAAAGAGGAAACAGGAAGTATATTTTGGGCTGCAGAGAGAAGAAAGAGGAAGTTGATGCGCTGGTTTTTTGTTGTTGTTTGTTTTTTTGCTTCTTCTCCATGCTGGACCACCATGATGAGTCGGAGAATTTCATATGGGCAGAAACCCCCCGCTTAGGACCTATCCCTGTGGATGTTTCACGTTCCTACTTGGTGCAAGGCTAATGAGTGGTGGACATGTTGAGAACACATGGCTTTGGAAGTTAAAGATGACACCAATCTGGAGTCGCCCCACTGAGAGCCATCTAGGGTGGTGCAGTGGAGCCCTCTCCTGCTCTTCCCTGCTGACATTTCCTCACATTACAGAGACAGCGACAGAGCCCAAGACACTTCCCCTCTCAGGTCTCTCTGGAAAGAAGTGTCCAAGGCCAGCCCTCCTTCAACAGCTCAGCCTCTGAAAATCAGGCACCCCTTTGGCTTTATCATGAAGTGCATGTGCAGGTATTCACTAGGGCTCCAAACATCACCCTATGGGAAAGGGTCAGGTGGAAATGATGCAGGACACTGCTGACTGCTTTTGCGGTAACATACAACTTGTATCTGACCCAGAGTCATGACATGCATGCATGCTTATGTGTGCATATGTAAAAACTAGCAAGATAAGACTAGGTAAGGTGGTGCATGCCTGTAATCCCACTTGAGAGGATGTGGCAGGAGGATCACTGCCAAATTCAAGGCCAGCCTGGACTGCACGGTGAGACCCTGTCTCAAAACAACAAAAAAACTAGCAAGCTAAAATGTTAGCTTGATTCAGGCATAGTGGTGCACTCCTATAGTTTTGGCACTTGGGATATTGAAGCAGGAGGATCGCTGCAAGTTTATGGCCAGCCTGGGCTACATAGTCAGTTCAATGCCAGCCTAAATTACATATCAAGATCCTGTCTGAATAAATAAATAAATAAATAAATAAATACTTTAAAAATGCTATCTTGCAAGTAGAGCAAGTACAATTTCAAGTCCTCTATAGTTTCTGACTTAATAGATACACACACCAGAGAGAAGATATGAAAAGAGACAGGAAGACAAAGGAAAAAGCCTAACATAAATCTAGCCCAAATTCCAGAAAAAAAGAGAAAACAGGGCAGAATTAACATTTGAGAGTGTAACAGCTGGGACTTTTCCAGAATTCATTAAGTAACTATTCAAGAAAATTCAAGAAATTCAACTGGTGTAACACGCAACTATTCAAGAATTCAACTATTCAAGAAAATTCCAAGAAGGAGATGTGTATCACTGTGTAACATTTGGACAAAAGCCCTGATTTCTCACGGAGGGGGGAAGGGGCACTGCATAGGTATGGAGCCTACGCTTAGGGGGACCTGGGACAGACCTCCAGTACCAAATGAACAAAACTTTGATTTCTCCTCAGCACAAATAGAAACCAGAACACAGTGGAATGTCATCTTCACTATGCTGGTAGCAAATAATCTAGAATTCTTGTCACAAAAAAATCCTTCAAAAATCAGGGATACTGTGCTGAGCGTGGTGGTGCACACCTGTAATCCCTGTAACTCAGGAGGCAGAAGCAGGAGGATTGCTGTGAGTTCAAGGTCAACCTGGGTTACAGAGTGAGTTCAAGGCCAGCCATAACTGCATAGGGAAATGCTGTCTCAAAAAAAAAAAAAAAAAAAAAAATCAAGGATACTGAATTGTATACGCCATCTACCTACCGGAGCTATCTATTGGCTTCTGGAGACAGAGTCTAACTATGCACTCCAGGCCAGCCTTGAACTTGCTACGAAGCACAGCCCAAGTTAGCCTCAAACTCATGATCCTCCTGACTTAGCCTCCTGTGTGCCAAAATTATAAACATGCACCACCATATGTGGCTATTTTAGAGGCGAAATGTATACTTTTATTTATTTTAGTGACTTATTCTATTGAACTCAGGGCCTCATGAATGCTAAGCAAGGCTCCAGCCCACTGAATTGTGTGCAGGAGGCTGAAGGAGGAGAATGGGAAGTTCAAGCCCAGACAGGCCAACTTAGTGAGATCATGTCTCAAAATTAAAAAAAAAAAAAAAAAAAAAAGGAGGGGCCCCACATAAGGGATATAGCTCAGTGTGAAGGCCAAGTCCAAACCTCAGTACTGTCAAAAGAAGGTGAAATTCATGGCATATGAATTATATCTCAATAAAGCAGGTTATATATTAGAACAGTTTTTAGCTGCTGTGGTATAAGAAACACAAAAACTTATGAAATAGTTTTTTGCTCATGATATTGCTATAATTACTTATACAACATTGCTAATACTAGAAAAATAAAGGGTTGCTCAATTATTAATCTTCTTACTCTAACATGGCCTCAACATTGTATTAAAAGAAAACAGAACCCCCACTAAAAGAATACCTGTGAATGACATAAAGACAAAAAAAAAGAGCAGAACTCAAAAGTCTGTTATCTAAAAAAATTTAGTTATAATTCAAATAGACTTTTATAAAAGCTAATTATGTTCCCTCAAAAACAAATCAGAATCATTCACTGATGGTGAGTTTAGAAGGCAATGCACAAAGAGCTTGGCAGATATAATCTGTCCTATAAAAAAATAAGTTTTTCTAAAATCAGTTTGTCTCACCAGTCTGTAGCCAAGCAAAATGAAGAAATTGGAAAATCTATCAAAAGAGAGCTGGAGAGTAAAGCTACTAACTTCAAACTTCATGCTTTAGTGATAGATTCAAGTACTGATGTGACATATAACAACAGCTCAACTCCCATTTTCATAGAGGTACTAATAAATATAATGTCACTGTGAACTTTTAAATGAGACGGAGTTGCAGACAGATATTCAACTCAAAGAAAAATTTGATCATGTCTCTTCACTAATCATAAGACGGATCTTTCCCAAGGAAAATACCCTCCCTTCACAATCAGGCCTAAGTCAACTCAGTTTGCAACCAGAATCAAGGAAAGAATCAGGTTTGTAAACTGAGGTACCACTGTATATGAAGACGTAAAATTTCAAAAATATTCAAGAGACTAAAAAACTACACGGTGAAAGATTTGCAAGATACAGAAAGACCCATGGAAAAATCCCTTGAAGAACAATGAGGATTACTGGTGCACGAATAGGCACACCGATGAGTGAAAGACACTAAAGAACCCAGAAACAAGCCCAGGTACAAACAATCCAAACCAAATTTTGCTGGGCACCAGGAAGGATAGTCTTTTCATAACTAGTGCTTGGATACTGGATGTCTACACAGGAAGAAAGAGTATTTCATCTCCATTTCAAGCTGGGCATGGTGCTGCTGCATGCTTGTAATTCTAGTACATGGGAGGTGTTGAGGCAGGAGCACAAGTTCAGCACCAGCCTGGACTGTACAGAGAACCTGCTTCAAAAAACACAAAAACAAAAAACCAGTAACTCTACTTCATATATATAAATTACTTTGAAGTGAAATGTGTTAGGCTTTTTAGCACTGAGACAAGCAGGAAGATAAAGAGGCCTTTATTGCGGGCATGAGAGGATTACAGAAGAATGCAAGTTCCCTCTGACCCAGACAAAGAAGTGGCTGGATGTTTATTAGATCAGATTGGGGTGGAATATGGGGCAGCAGGAAAGGTGACATATTATTAGCAGCTGATTGGGGGAGTGCTAGTGTGCATGTGCATTAAGGAAAGAAGTTTGTTTTGGGCTGAAGGGAAAAGAAGAGGAAATGGATAAACTGTTATCTCTGGCTCCTTTGCCAGGCTGGGCCACGGCCATGATGATCTGCTGTTGTTTTGTGTCTCGGTGCTCCCCCCCAAGCCTCATGCAATCATGGATAAGGTTGAACCTAGCATTCTGATTGGCTTATTGTCTAACAGTGGGATTGGTGGCATGAGTGCTGCACCCACCCAGGAGTGGAGCCAGCATACAATGTAATAGGGGGAAGAAGGTGTCTTTCCTCTTCTGCTCTGTTTGCACTTGCTGTTTGCAGTGGCCATGAATGGCTGCCCCTCCATGCTATCCTGCCTTGGAGCCAGCTGAGTATGGACTGAAACTTCCAAGAACCGTAAGAAATAAACCTTCCCTTGCTTCACTTTGGATGTCAGGTATTTTGTCTCAACAACGAGGAAAAAGTAACTAAGACACCTGGTGAATTTCATATGGGCAAAAAACCCATCCTTCTCATCTTTTGGTTGTTTCAAGAGGTAATAACTCCCTTAGACTGCTTCCTACTGAACAGAGCATCGTGATAGGGGCTGATGTAATTGTTGGGATGACAGGTAATGTCCAAATAGAAGCTGGTGCCAGGGGTCTCAGTCAGGATGAGAAGTTCTTTGGTAATAAAGGGCCATATCCTGGATTGAAGAAATCTCAAAAGTTTAAAGGCACAGGGTACTATGAGAAGCAAAAAAATAATTATGGTGAGAGGACCTAGAAAGGGGATGATGAGGGCCCAGGAATAGGCCACCAAGAGGACCAGGGAGAGGAGCTAGTGGTCCTTTTTGGTATGTTGGCAGCAAGGTTTTGGAGGTTTTTTGTTTTGTCTGTTTTTTTACCTCATTTTTGACAATACCTGATTGATTTACAAAGTAACAGCATTCTTCTCCCAACAGGGCACAGGTGCCACCTTTTGAAGCTCAGAGGACATTAACAGCTCAACAGTTTTGGAGGACTACAGCAGCAAGTAAATTGATTTGATCTTAGGGGAAGTCAACAGACTTTGAGATACTGTAAATAGTTGTCTTTAGTTCATGAGACAACTGGGTGTAGAAATGGGTGGCTACCCCAACATCCCTGGCACCCATGTCGATGGCTGAGAAGAGGCCTACATCTGTTAGAATTGGAGTGAGAAGTCTGTTATTGCTTGGAAAGAAGGTCCCTTTTTATGTCCCAGAATCCCTACAGCATTATGTTCCTGAAAGGTAGTAGATAGAATAAAGGGTTGGGTTGGGTTTGGGAGAGCGAGGGCTGGGACCCTTAGGAGGGCCTCTTTAATAGAATGAATAGTGTATACAAGTGGTGGGGTCAAGTGGCTTGGACAGGGAACCCTTGGATGCTTTATAAAGAGGTTGACCTAGGCAACCCAAAGGCAAAAAAAGTTGGCTAGTCCAAGAAAAGTTAGAACTTGTTGTTCTGCAGTTGGCAACTGCAGGTCATGAAGGAGGGCTTTGCGGTCAGCAGTTATCAAATGAGTGGTGGGAGTGAGGGTGATCCACAGATATTTGACTTCTGGTCAAGCTATTTGGGCTTTGGTGGTGGACACTATATCCACGACCTGAGAGGAAGCTGAGAAGGATGGCTGTATGTTATATAGCTAGCACATAAGATAGGGAAAAGAGAAGATCATCTATGTACTGGAGAAGAATCTGAGTTTGAGATCGAGAGCTCTGAAGTCAGCAGCAAGGGGTTGGCTGAAGAAGTAAGGACTGTTCCTGAAGCCCGGAGGTAGGACTGTCCATGTGAGCTGTGTAGATTGACACATGTCTGGATCTGTCCATGTGAAAGTGAAGAGATCTTGATAATCATGGTGTAAGGGATAGTAAAAAAAAAATGCATCTTTAAGATCCAACACAAAAAAGTGGAAGGTAGACGGGATGAGACAATATAGTATAAGGGTCTGGTACCACTGTGTGAACTGGCATCACTGCATTGTTAATGACCCTGGGGTCTTGTATTAAGTAGTAGGAACCACTGGATTTGAGTTCAGGGAGAACAAGGGTATCGCAGGGCAAGTGGGTGGCCTTAAGAAAGCCACTGGTTAACAAGTGATGGATTACAGGTTTGAGCCCTTTTTGGTGTTTAGGGGCTATTGGGTACTGGGGAATTTGGGGGAAAACCAGAGTTTTTGAGGCAAACTAGCACTGGAGTGGCGTGGGTGGCATGAGTAGGGTTGGAGGTGTTTTAGACTATAGGATCAACAAGGGAAGAGAGAAGGGGAGAGGTGGAGGTAGCAGCACATAGCAGTGGGGTCCAAAATATGAGAGCCATGGAGAGAAAGTGTAAGAAATATTGAGTCTCTGGAGAAGGTCTCTACCTAAGAGGGGCATGGGGCAGGCTGGGATAATAAGAATGCTATAAATAAAGAAAAGGGTTTGGAACCTACAAGAGATGGTTCCTGTCTGGAAGGGTTCTGTAGGGTGGCCATCAACCCTACAAGGGAGTCTGTGGATTGGTTACACTGACCTGAAAACTCAGGAAGAATACTATAGGTGACCCCATGTCAACAAGAGAGTGTTTTATCTGAGACGTTCACCGAGGTTTGGAGCTCTGAGAAAAGTACCTTTGGCCTGAGCCCCGTCAATCCTCTTCAGCGGCGATGCCGAGTAGTTCAGTCAGCAATGAGCTCAGTAGTGGCAGAGATGAGATCTCCTGTGAGGGTAGGGAGTTTGATGACTTAACCACTCTCTGGCAGACAGGGCAGTCACACTTCCAGTGATCCTTGAGACTGCAGATGCAACATGGCCCCAGTGGTGGCCCTGGGTTGGGTCAGTCATGTGCCTAGTGTCCTTCTTTGCCGCACTTGAAGCATGGTCCTGGGGGGCTCAGGTTTTAGATAAACCTTTGGTCTGTGTTTTATTTTGAGCCTCAAGTGCCACAGTTAGAAGCTGGCATTTAAATTTAGCATTTTCAAGATTATCCTGTTTTTGTTGTTCCTCTCTACTGCTGAAGACATGGAAAGCCACATTTAGAAGGTCTCTCTGAGGGGAGTCAGGGTCAAGGTCTGACTTTTTAAATTTGGCTCTAATATTGAGTGTCATTTGCGAGATAAAATGGGAATTAGTAAGATTGGTTCCTTCAGGGGAACAGGGAATCTACATCGATAAATTTGGTGAGGGTTTCAGTGAGGTGAGTTAGAAACTCAGTGGGGTTTTCATCGGCCCACTGGGTTTGTTCCTGAAGTTTTTGGTAATTAGCCTATTTACGTAAAATTTTTTGGAAACCTGTCAGGATATAGTCAATCATCTGGGCCATATGCCATGAGCCATTGGCACTGGATTGTGATCCTACTGGGTGTCCTCATTTGGAATTGCAATTGCCTTGGCAGGGTGATTAGGATCTGTGTGATGTTTTGTTTTGTTTTGTTCTGTTTTGTTTTGTTTTTGGTAGCAGGGATTGAACTCACAACCTCGCACTTGGCAGGCAGGTACTTATGCCGCTGAGCTAAATCCCCGGCATCTGTTTGATGTTTTTGGTCTGCCACAGCTTGGGCTGCCTGTCAAGAGTTCCATTTTTTTGTTGAGAAGGGCAGAAGAACATAGAGGTCTTTGTAGGCTAAATCATAGCACTGAATGACAAGTCTAAGTTCTTTGGCATAATTATATGGGTCAGCAGTGAAGGATCCTAAGTGTTGGGAGATATGGGAAAGGTTGGAGAGGGGAAAAAAGAGACATGAACATGGACTAAGTCTTTAGGACCTGCCACTTCGCAGAGAGGAATGAAAAGTTGAGGTAAGCACCAAGTCAAAGGTGGTTGAGGCAGGGCTAATGATGGTGATGTTTGGAAGGGGCAAGATGGTGGTGGATGGGAGGGGCAACAAGATGGCGGTGGGTGGGAAAAGCAAGATCTGGTGTGGTGCGCTGGCAGAAACTACGGTGAATGTAGAAGCGGGGAGGAATAGGGCAGAGTAGTGAGGAGTGGGGGACAAGAGGCAATGGAGACAAATATTAGCAGCAGATTGGGGGACTGTTGGTGCTCATGCGAGGGAAAGGAAAGAAAAGGAAGTTTGTTTTGGGCTGAAGGGAAAAGAAAGAGGAAATAGATACACTGTTATCTCTGGTTCCTTTGCTGGGTTGGGCCACTGCCATGATGACCTGGCGAATTTTATACTGGCAGAAACCCTTCAAAATGCACATCTAAATGTAAAAGAGAAAATAATAAAGCTTCTAGAAAGTAATAAAGAAAAATAACTTCATTACCTCCAAGAGATTTTTAAAATAATACAAAAAGCACTAAGACTATTCTCATGCCCAACAATGTTAGGACTCATGGGACTCAGCATAGTGGATACAGATTAAGATTTAGACAGTGACCCTCCAGATGAGCGTGGGAAAGGACATCAGGTGGCACCTATAGGAACCTGTACGTTCTGACCCTAACACAATGCACTCAGTAGGAAAATGCAGCTCCCCATGCAGTTTTCCACCCAGGAAGTCTGTTACAGACTCAAGAATCTAGGGTTTCCACTGGGGCTGCTCACAGAGGCACCTCTGCTCACCAACATGTCAGGTGCCCAAAGGAAAACACATGTTAGAAGCAGCATGGGTAGAACAGCCTCATCAGCATAGGAAAGGCTTAAAAGTCAAGTCCCAGGCTGGGGATTTAGCTCAGTGGCATAAGCACCTGCCTGGCAAGCACTATGTTGTGAGTTCGATTCCTAGTACCAAAAAAATAAAATAAAATAAAATAAAATAAAATAAAATAAAGGTCAAGTTCCAGCCAAAAGCCAACCTTGCAAGGCACCTGCTCCAAAGGTAATAATCTCAGGCTTACTATGTTAACCTTCCTACACAATTTACATCTATGAAATATGCAACATTTCATAATAAAAATGTTTCTAAAAGATGACCAAATTATGCTGGATTCATAAAAAAGGTCAAAGATATTTGTTATATGCATTTGCATGTGCATATGTAAAGCTGAAAATAATAGTGCAGTATTTAGAATGTAAAAATAAGCTCTTCAAAAGATAGACACAGTTGGCCCTGAAGCAAGGCCAGCAGATTGCTGTAGCTGCTGGTTTCAAACAGGAGCCTAAAAAGAATTCTTTCTGTGATCTGTTGGCCATTTCAGAACTTTGGAAATGGAATGGTCAATTCATCAGAAACAAATAGCAAGTGAGTATGGTGGACTTCGGGGGGCCTGCAGGGGAGGGACCCTGGTGCATCGGGACGCGCACCGTGCGGTTGACTCAGGGTACTGGGAGAACAAGGAGCTCCTCCCCTGGGGGGGGGGCTGAAAGTGGCAGACTTTCAGCAGCCTCAAGGAGAGACCCTGGCGCGTTGGGACCTGCACTGTGAGGTTGACTCGGGGTGCCGGGAGAACAAGGAGCTCCTCCCCTCTCCGGGGGGTGGATGTGAAGCTTGAGCTGAGAATCAAACATCTCATGTCATCCTGTCCCCTGTCCCGTGTCCCTCCCCATCTTAGCAAATGGGAGCCAGTGAACTACACATCTTGTGAAAAGATTGATATGTTATTTAGTATGAGCTCCCCATATGCAAAGATATAGACAACCATTTGGAAGAGAACGTGAGACAATATGACAGATAGTGAAGATCTCTGGTTGTCTAGCTTTGAAATTTATGCTTTCTTATGTCCCGTTCTGTTCTATTATGTTTAATTTTACCCCCCTTAAAATAAAATTTTATATATATATATATATATATATATATATAGAGAGAGAGAGAGAGAGAGAGAAAGAGAGAGAGAGGAAAAGAAAGTGCTCTAAAGCATAAACTGCATGTATGTTTAAGTGTGTAAGATAGATGACCACATTACTGTTTTTGTTATGCTTTAATTTTGTAACGTGAACAACTATTTACAGTATGTAACTTATCAATTTAGTGTTTTTCTTTTTGTTTTGTTGTTGTTCTTTTATTTTTTTTGCCTTTGGAATTCTGTATTGTTGCTACCCTTTTTCTGTTTTGTTTGGTTGTTTTCTTTGTTTTATTTCTTTAAATAAAATTAAAAAAAAAAGATAAAGACACAATTTAATAGAAAAGACAGAAAACTTGAATTTTAAAAGAGGAAAATAGTCTATAAACACAACAAGGTACTTACTCACCTTACTAATATTCAAGGAAGTTAAAGCCATAGAAAATACTATTACTCACACACCTATTAGGGTGGCAAAAACCAGAAATACAATGTCACATATTAAGAAAGTGAGACAACAGAAAAGCCAATACATTGGTAGAAACACAGCTACTTTTGCAAACAATTTAGCATTATATAGTAAAAATGCAAACATTTTCTTTGACTCAATTCTTCTTCCAGAGAGGGATGAGGGGCTGGAGAGATTAGATCACACCACTTGCTATGATGTGCTCAATGGCACCAAGGCAGCAAAGCCTACAAAACCACAAAGGCTGGGACTCAGGGAAGGCACACCCGTGAGGGCGAGATGTCCCAGACCCTTCCCACACTCCTTACTGTGTGTCATGTCTTCCATCTGCTCTTCTTGAGGTGAATCATTTTCTAATGAAACTTAATCTAGTAGGCAAACTTTTCCTTGATTTCTATGGGATTTTCTAGCAAATTACTGAAGCCAGTATGGAAGAGGTTTGTGAGAATCTCAACTTTGCAGCCAAGTTGGACAGAAGTTGTGGGTAGTGTGGAGATTCTCTGCTTGGGACAAAACTCTGAAGCAAAAGCAAAGGGTGCTGGGAACCACAGCTGTGGGACTGAGTTCTTGGCATACTGGGGTCTGCACAGTGTGGGAACTGAGCTAAGCTATAGGACACACAGTCATTATCTACTGCAGAAGTGAAGGGAGTCATTTATGAGGAAAAAGCCCACTAGTATTCAGAAAGTGGAATTGTTATGACAGGAATGAAATATAACATGAGTATAGATAACAAGTCTTCCTTTACACTGGTATACACATATAGTATCAGCCTTTAAAAAGATGGAAATCCTGCAATATGAGACAGCACGGATGGACACTTCAGACTTTCTTTCTTCAGTATGAGGAATCGAATCCCAAGCCTTCACACTGAGTTTTATTGATAGTCATTCAAGGTTTTGTTTTGTTGAGACAGTCTAAGTCACTAAGTTTCTCAGGCTGGTCCCAAACTTGTGATCCTCCTGCCCATCCTCCAAGACTGCCAGGATCACAGTATGTACCACCATGCCCAGCTTTGAAGATAATTATTTTATTTTACTTTATTTTTCAGTCTCTAGTTTTTTGGAGACAAGATCTTACTATGTAGTCCAAGCTGGCCTTAGGCTCACAGCAATCCTCTTGCCTCAACCTCCCAACTGTTGGGATTGTGAAGAGTTTTTAAATTAAAATATTGTGTTTATATCACATGTATATTTTTGTCTCCCACCATTTCAATGTCTGACCACCACTACTATACCATATCATAACATTCCATACATACTTAAAAGCAAGCGAAGTATGGAGCTCCATTTTGAAAAACTATACACAGACAGTTTGGACAACACATTCTTGGCATGGAACCTGGATAAAATACTGTGGGGAAAGTTCTCCCTTTGCTTTCTAGAAACAGATACTGTTACAGAAATGCAAGACAATGGAAAATGTTAAAAAAAAAGTTTAAATTATTTCCTTGAAGACATTTTGCTAAGAGAAACACACCAGTTATAGGAGGACAAATACTGCAGGATTCCACTTCTACATGGTATCTAAAGAATTCAGACTCATGAAGAGCAGGATGGTGGCTGCATGCTCACAGGTGAGGTCTGGGGCGCACTAACAAAGGGCAGGGCGCACAGTGTGAACAATACAGGGTGAGAAACTGAGATCAGCAGTGCAACACTGTGTTTATACTGTATCATTCAAAATCTCTTTTTAAGGGTAGATCTGATGCTAAGTGTTCTTACCACAATAAAATAAAAAATTCAAAATTGCTAACTGTGGCATAATCACATAATGGAATGTCATACAGCAATAAAATAAGTGCATTAGTAAAATTCATTTTTAAATTATAAAAAATACTTAAAAATTAAAATCTGTAATATAGAAGAATCTCATAAATAAAATGTTAAACCAAACAAGGCAGATGTACTAAAATACATGCAGTATCATCACTTTTACAGACTCTGAAACCAAGCAAAACTATGCTATATTATTCATAGATGCATAAAAGAAAGTAAACTATGAAGACAAAATTATTATCCCCAAAAGCAGAGAGCAGGTATGTTCATTGTGAGGAAAAGGTTATAAAGGAGCTATTTCTAGATTTTTCTTTTTTTGCTAGTATTGAGAATTGAACTCAAGAGTTTTCATCCTGAGCTATATTCTCAGTTCTCTTTTAGTTTACATTTTGAGACTGTCTCACTAAGTTGCTCAGGCTGTGCTCAAACTTGTGATACTTCTGCCTCAGCCTCCCAGAGTGCTGGGCCTAAGGTATATGCCACCACATCTGGATATGTTCTATTTCTTAATCTCAGTAATAGTGATATATAATTGTAATTTTGTAATTCTGTTTTTTGTTGTTTGTTTTTTGGTACTGGGGATCGAACTTACGACCTTGCACTTGCTATGCAGGCTTTTGTGCCACTGAGCTAAACCCCTAGCCCTGTTTGTTTTCAAGACATCCTACTGCTCTGTAATTCAGGATGGCCCTGAATTCACTCTGTAGTCCAGGATGGCCCAGAACTTGCAAGGATTCTCCTGCCTCAGCTTCCTAAGTGCTGGGATTAAAACATGTGCCACCGCACCCAGGTATTATTTGGATTTTTGAGACAAAGTCTACGTAGCCCAGTGAGAATGTTTCAGTAAGATACCGGAACTTTTGAACAAAGTAAATTCAATAGTTCCTTACTACTGTAGAGAACGAGTCCTTATATTGTAAGTCCAAGAACTGGTACTCTCTGACTTTGATTCCTATGTTTCATTCAGCTAATATTTACCCCTATAACCAGTCTGGGCCAGGCAGCATGGTAGAGTGCAAAGATAAGAGATAATTACTGCTTCCAACTAGCGGGAAATATACACACCAACACATAATTACAATGCAATGGGATAAGTCTGACATAAAATGTTTTCTTAAAAGCCTTATAGCCGCCCAAATGAAGAAAAAAAACAAGAAAATTGTTAGAGAAGCTTTACAAAAACACAGAATTGGAACCTTCCAGACAGGATGGAGCCTGTGAAGAGTAGTCCGCACTATCTGGACAAACACTAAGGTAGTGGGGTAGGTGTGTGCTTAGGGCAACAGTTACTCAAAGGCCTCATGATTTCATAGTACAGACAGCTAAGTTAGAAATAAACAGGCAGTCAGGGAGGGAGTCAGCACAGAAAATGACACACATGAAAGATAAAGTGGAAGGCCTGCAGCCTCCTTAGAGAAGGACAGCAGCCTGAAATTACACTGGAATTGGCACCAGCTGGCCCAGTGAGCCTAGATAAGGTGTCTGATGCAAAGGTGGGTAACCAGAGCACCCTGACCCATACTCCTTTGTGTTCTCCCAAAATGCCTTTGTTCTTTCTACGTTAGAAGTGGAAGATAAGCTGACATTAACAATGCCCACCATACATCCTCGAGACATGACGCGCTTCTTCCTATTGGATATTAAACTACTACACTTGTAGTCCTATACCTTGATTGTAGTTTGACCCATAGCTACTCAGGTTGTGATTTTGTGTATAAATTACCCCTGGACAAAGCCTCAGCAGCAACTCACTTTCAGGATCTCTCATCTCTCAGTAGCTTTCTCTCAATAATCTTTTCCCACTGTTAACCTCCTTGGTCCTTGTATCCATTCTTTGGTTAATGAGAGACATAAACTCAGCACATCTGACATCTAATAGGCTAAGAGTCACTTTCCTGTGGCACTAAGGGATTTAGATTTTATCCTACAGTTAATAGAGATCTTGCAGGCTTTTACCACTAAGTTCCCAAAGTAATTTTACAGTTACCTTGGACCTCTTTATCTTTTCCTCCTTTGAGAAAAAAAAAAAATGCTAAAGGATACATAAAGTATAGAAGATAGACTGAAACCCATGTACTCACCAGCCAAATTTAAGAAGTTAAATTCTGTCCTATTTTTTTCAAAGGCAAAAAACCATTTCGGAATATTTTAAAATCTCACTCCCCTTAATCTCTCCCCCTCTCCCTCCCACACTGACTAATCTACATACTCATAATTCCCCTCCATATTGTTCTCTTTTCTTTTTTTTTTTTTTGGTGTTTTGAGACAGGGTCTACGTATTCAGGCTGGCCTTGTACTCACAGCAATCCTCCTGCCTCAGCCTTAGCGCATCACCAGAAAGGCACCATGATGGCCAGCTACATTTTGTTCTTTCATTACATATCTATCACTATCACTATCACTATGAGGGTTTTTGTTTTTGTTTTTGTAGTGTTAAGGTTCGAGCCCAGGGTTTCATGTATGTCAGGCAAATCCTGCTACCACTTAGCTACATCTCCAGCCCTAAATACCTCTTGGCTTCCTCATCAGTAAAATAAGACAATACCTACCTCTCAGGGTTACCCTTAGGGTTGCAAATTATATGTAGAAAGTGGCCACTATGATGACTAGAGCTGGAAGTGATTCAAGACCTGGGAAGTTCATTCCCTACTAGTAACCTATAAGTTACTTTCTGTGAATGTAGCAACCCAGCTAACAAAATGTTGATTCGGCTGAATCGACTTACTATTTCCTAGACTTCTGCTCTCTCATCATTCCTGCCCCTTCATCTAGACAGCCTCACAGGGGTGCTACTGACTTACACTGGTAGCATCGTACCCCCCACACCATTAGTGCTCCATCTCTTGTGACCTGAAGGAGCCCGAAGAAAGCCTGATGTTATGCGAGCTGCTTTGGAATCAGGCGACTGTTAGCTCAGATCCTGTCTCCCACATTTAATCTCCAATTAGGCCGTAAGCGCCTGCCTGGCAAGTACGAGGTCATGAGTTCGATACTCGGTACAAAATAACAATAATAATAATAAAAGTAAAAATAAATCCCCAATTGCTCTTTCAGCACTTAGCCCTCTTTGTGCTTCAGACCCTTCATATGTAAAAAGAGGACGATTTTACCCACTTTTTTGGGTAACAGAACCCTTACTGTGTATTTCGCACTCTTTTTTTTTTTTATAATTTTATTTAAAGAAAAAACAAAACAGACTAAAGGGTAGCAACCATACAGTATTCTAAGGAAAAAAGGAAAAGTACAACAACAATAAAACCTAAGAAATTATTACTTGACTAATTACATACTGACTTCTTGGAAATAGTTGTTCAAATTACAAAGTTAAAACATGTAAAGTAGACATTCAAACAGTGAGACTATTAACAGTTCTGCTCCACGATCTGACAAAAACAACAATATGGTCATCCATCTTACCCACTCA